>OX457014.1:0-2500 GCA_949752705.1 Callimorpha dominula | reverse complement strand
ATATTATACATAATATTAAATAAGCATTAGTTGCTTATGCACTTTTATTCCTATTGATCACCCTTTCACATATTTTTATACAGAAATTTAGAAGCGTTTCTCTGTTTTTGCCCGCTATTATTCGAGATATATTTTCGGCATCGAGTTTAGCGTCAAGTGCTAGTTCGGCTTCTAGTCTTTCTCTGTCAAAGACAGGACAGGCGAACAATATATGTGGCACCGTTTCATCAATATCGGGGTCACAGATGCACGATGGGCTCTCCTTACACTTGAATCGATTCAAGTATGCTGAGAACCCACCGTGCCCCGTCATGATTTGTGTGACTACACAACTAATTGTGCACTTCCTGATTATCCTGTACGCAGCCACCGCATCGGGAAAAAACAGCTTGGTCACAGAAGCAGTTTCTCCGGAAATATATCTACGGTTCCATTCGTCAAGCGTTGCCGTACGAATGCATCGCTTGACGTACGAAACCGGGCACAAGTCGTAATCGGGCTTTCGTTTGGAACCTTCAGCGGCTCTCTTGGCTAGTTCGTCGGCCCTCTCATTTCCTTCCAACCCCGCATGTGCTTTGATCCAAAACAAGGTGACGGCCTTGTTTTGGGTAGCCAAGGATTTAATGTTGGCTCTTGCCTCCACTGCCAGTGGGTGGTGTCGGTAGTAACTTTGTATGGTTTGGAGGGCCGCCATAGAATCACTGAAGATTCCAAACGATTGCGCACTGATTTTTGTGATCTCCCTTGTTGCGACACATATTGCCAGAAGCTCGGCCTGGTAAACGGTGGAGTAGTGTGGGAGAGCAAGCTTGAGAGTTTTGGTTTCCACGTCACCTGTCCACATGGAGAGCGCTGCCCCAACCTTGCCCCCAATCTTGCTCCCGTCCGTAAAGATACGAACCTCAAGTTCGTTCTGGGCATCAAGTTGCTCTTGGTTTACCAGGCTTGTGAGCTCTAGCTCAGCGTGCTCCGCGGGGTGTGGTGCTGCTGTTGCCGAGGCAGCCTGCTCGACCCTCCTGTCGCCGAGTGCTGGCTGGGGCACCCCCTTCCTGGCTTCGTATAACGATGCTGCCTCGCGGACGCGGAGGTCGAGGGGTAGTATTCCAGCCAGCACCAGCGCAGAGTTCAAGGAGACCGTCCGATAGGCCTTGCACAGCTTTTGTGCGATACCACGCTGGACTGCTCCTAACTGCTTCATGACGCCCAGCTTTCTAACGGCCGGGGCCCAAACGCCGGCTGCGTACAGGATGATTGGTTCCACGGTAGCCACATATATTATTCTTATGACTTCAGGGTGAAGTCCCCAGCTGGTCTTTGCCGCCCTGGTTAATTGTTGGTGGATGCCTATTGCCTTTCTGCACACGTTTGCGACGTGTGTGTTAAAAGTTAGCTTTTCGTCGATGGTGACGCCTAGGATTTTGATCTCTTTGGACATGGCAATGTCGATCCCGCCCATGGTCAGGCATGGGGTGTCGTATTTTAGTTTGCGAGTAATAACCATTGCGTTGGTTTTGTGCGGGGCAAATTTAAGTTTGTTTTGTACACCCCACGCCCGAACATGTTCGAGAGCGGCATTAGCACGTCCCTGGATCTCCAGCGATGCGTCACCATCGAAGATCAGCACAACGTCGTCAGCAAAGGCCTGGCAATAGTCACCCCTAGCTTCAAGGCTCTTTAGAAGCGGGTCCAACAAAAGGTTCCAGAGTATTGGTCCCCCTATGGAACCCTGGACACAACCCTTACTTGTGGCCTTGCCGAACTCTTCGTCTGCGTACCTGACAGTGACCCTTCTATCCTGGAGATAGCTGTCGATGACCCTCCTCAAGCCGATTGGACATTTTTCCTCAGCCAGACGAACCTTTATGGCTGGCCACCAGGCACTGTCGAAGGCTCCCTCTATGTCCAAGGATACTAGGACCACTATTTTTTTAAGATCTATCTTGCTGCGTATGTGCTGCATTAGTACATAGAGGGAGTCCTCCGTGCTCCTCTGGGGCATAAATCCATACTGACGAGTACTCATCCTTGGGATCAAATGGAACTTGAGGCGGGCCACCAACATCTTCTCATATATTTTGCCTAGTATTGGCAGAAGGCCGATAGGTCTGTACGCCTTTGGGGTGCTGTAGTCGTCCTTTCCGGGCTTCTTGAGTACGATTACTATCGCCTCCTTCCATATTTCGGGGAAATGGTGGCATTTCAAGCAGCCGTTTAAGAGAGCAAGGGCTACCTCAGGGGCACCTCCGATGGCTCGGCAACAAATATCGGCGGTGAAACCATCTGCTCCTGGAGCCTTCTTAGCGTTAAAGGAGTTGCATGACGCCATCAGTTCAGCCATTGTAAATGGTGGCTCGCATGGGTCACCATGCCCTCCAGCATTCACAACGTCGGCCTTGTCCCTGACAAGGCGGTGCCATGTGCTGTCACTCTCCGTAAGATCTTCTGGGTAGAAGGTTTTCGCTAGTAATTCAACTGAACCCTTTGTGTCCAGCACCTTTCC
>OX457013.1:13531139-13629504 GCA_949752705.1 Callimorpha dominula | reverse complement strand
TTACGGGTGACCGTAGCAACGAGGCGTGGTTTCAACTCCGAATACACAAATGGCAATTTCTCACTTTCGATTATAACCATGTAGTAGTATACTACTTTAACTTGTGCGATTATTTGCCGGAGAAACTACAATGGTTTTATCCTACTCGACTTATAACAGCGTGTAAACAATATGAATATCTTATTTATCTTATGATAGATTTACACAATTAGATTAAGTGACAAGATGCCCCTACGTTGCTGCTTATACAAAAAAATTACATTATGTATAAACGGTGACTAGTAAGTGCAAAACAAGCAATGAAGTAATATTTTTATTAATTACTGAGATCTTTGTAGGCCTAAATTCGCCTTTAAACTTTTTTATTAACACGGTATAAAGTATCAGACATTTTTATTTGAAAATTAAATTCTCTAAACCAGACAAAAATGGCGTTGCTGTATCAGCGGTAATTTTGCTAAGATAGAGTTTCTTTTATGTCATGAATGGTGCTTCGTCGCCAATGCAAAATGTAGCTGACTTAACCGATCCAGTTTATTAGACTCGGCAAAAACTTCTCGTGTGGGTATGTTTGTGTATATATGTGTAAATAAGCTGTATGTGTAGGATATTTTACAATAATTAATTATTCAAAAGATACTTTATGTTAGTTAAACATACTTATATTGTTTTAGTTTTCTTCGGATTGTATACAATTAGTAGTTATTTATATTTAAAATCTAAAATAAAAACGTCCGTTAAATCATAATATGATATTGTAGACTTAGTTCGTATTCATGAGTATCTTGATGAATTCAAAATTATTCTGACTCATCGAATTTAAATGCTTGATGTCAGTATAGAGATATATACATAAATTATAGTGTTATTTGAACAGGCACCTCTTTTATCTGGATTCAAAAATAAAAATCCTTCACCTATTTTTGTAACATTGTTAAAATTTTGAAAAACGTTATCTTGGTGTCGTATCTATACTAATATTATAAAGCTGAAGAGTTTATTTGTTTGGTTGAACGCGGTAATCTCAGAAACTACTTGTCCGAATTGAAAAATTATTTTAGTGTTGGATAGCCCATTTATCGAGGAAAGCTATATAACATCACGCTACAACCAATAGGAGCGGAGCAGTAACCACAATCGCAGGTGAAACTGCGAGGACGGCTTGTGTTGGTATATGTATGTATACCCATATCAGTAACATACACTAACCATGGTATTATCACTTAAAAATAGAAAACTTATTAAGTGTTGCGAGTTTGGTGGACTTATTGTTTTTTTCTACTGTCGTCCATCGAACTCGGTAAACATATGTTTTCCGAGTTCGATCGACTAAAAGTTCAAATACTAAAAAAAACTATTAGAAAATCACGCAAATATCTGCGTGATTTTGTAATAGTTTTTTTAGTCTTGGTAAAAATACAATCAAAGTAAAGTCCCTACACACTGATATTACGCAGTTCAAAGATTTTCTATTATAATATTATACATCATTCTCAGGCATCGAAATAAAGCAAACAATATTAATTATGTTAATTATTCTACCTCATTCTGTTTCTCTTAACTGACATTGACGAGATCCGCTGTTAGTAATTATAAAGCCACCTGGCGTCTCGAGACAGGTTTACGAATGGTCACATCCTCCGTTTGTAGAAGAATTTTTCTTGTTTTTTATATCTGCATTGAATAAAGTATTCCACGAACGGTTTGATCTGTGAAAACTGCTGCATCGGCCCAATCTGCCATGGTTGTCTTTAGGAGATACACAAACTCATCTTATCTTACCATACATCAAAAGTAAATATTATTTACAAAATTTACACCTCAAAAAGAAATAAAGGTATATGAAGTTAAGTGGATTATTTTGATGTTTGTTGAACCTCTGCTCGTTACGATACGCAGGGCCAATTTTTGTTACGGAAGTGGTAATCTTTCAGCGAAGGGTTTATTAATTTTATGAGTAACCATGTCTGCTATGCGTTTGTAATGTTAGGAGTACCACAAAGTAGTATTATTAAATTTAGCAATAAAGTGGGTAGCTACCACAAAACAAAACCAGCGAGACCCACACGTTCCAAGGGTATCTTGTAAACAAGTATGGGGCCGTATTACGTATAGCAAAGCGATTGCTATCGTATTTCTATCGAGTGACTGTTATCGTAAGTTTATTAATTATATTTTTTTTTGAGCTTTTATGTTTATATAGTAATTAATGTGTACATTACTTTATTTTAAAATATTAAACGTATGTATTTTTACATTTTTGATTTAATTATTGTATTTGAGTATGCACATAAATACCACCTATTAATTTATTATTATATACATAAATATATAATTTTTTTTCAATGAGCGTTTATTAATATTAAATGTTTAACCTTCTTTACTATGTGTGCTGGTTTGTTAGGTGTTACTTTGCAGGACATAATGTTTGAGCTTCTTTTTGAACAATGCCATTGACTGAATTTCTTTTATATCGTTCGGAAGTTAACTTACATTTTAAGTTTTGTTATTGCATCTATACTTAAAATTAGTTTTAGGTGCTAGTAGTATCCAGTGTTCAGACTCGAGTTTTCCAACATTAGGTTAGAGAACCCAAAATACCCTTCTAACCACTCCACCTACAATATAATAAAAATGTACCGAAACCGGAGTGAGGCCTAGTAATTTGCTGGGTATTTGAAGTCCATTTCTATCAATGTAGGAACTGTTGTACATTCAATTCAATGTTCTAAAATGTAAACAAACTTTATTAGGCCGACACGAAGTATCTCAATACATATTATTAAAAGTTTGTTTATTCAATTAAACTTGATAAATTTACAAACCCTATTGACTTTAAAGGTAATTTTAGCAACAAGATACGCCGCCAGCCTAGTCCTAAATAGTTTTAGTTTTGATTGAATATCGACTTTTAATAAGCAATTTATTAAATCACAGTTCTTGATTTATACTGGATAAATATGTCAGTAATATACTTACCTCACTATTACTGGACAGAGATTCGTGTACCTACCTACATATTGCACAAAGATCTCGGAGTAGTAATAATAATATCTTGACACATCTCACACACGGCCGTCTGATCACAAACTAGGCAGAGCCTGTACAATGGTAACCAGACTGCTAATAGACACATATATAATAAATAAATTACACCCAGACACAGAACAAATGATCATGCTCATCACACAATTATTTGTCCTGGTAGTGGGATTCGAACCCACGACCTCAGGCTCAGCACCCAGGATCACTAACTACTAGACCAACAGGTCAGTCATTAATATGTTCTTTACAGCTTTGTATTGCTTCATTATCGTAACTGGCCGCAATGCTTAGTCTGTTCTATTTTCGCCGTGCGCTCAATAAGGAGACTCCCTAATATTAACAGCCGGAATGACCCATAGATAATAAAATATTAATTTAAATCCGACCAATGTCGAAACGGTTGTTGGTTTGACTAGTGTATTTATCAATAATAATATCATCCGGATGTGGTGACTACTTTATACTAGTTAGTTAATCCTTAAAATTTTCAAACTCGTAATTGTATAGTAATTATTGCAAGCATGGGTATTTCATATAGTGAGAAATGTTTGTTTAAGGTAACGAATATATTAGAGGTGTGTGGTATTTACGTGGCCTTTTATTAAAAAGACGCTTCGCATTTTCTGGACTACAATAAATCTAGTGTGATCATATTATTTGAAGAGATTACGTTGGTTAGGTTCTTCGTCACACAGAATCAATAGAAATTGATTCGTTATTTGCATGCTAAATTTCTAGATTGACCACATCACTCTGAAAATAATCAATTAAAAATGTTTTCTAACTCTTTAACATAAAATTTTGTCCAATATAAGTAAGTAGTTTCAAACGATAAATGTGACACGGTATGTTACGTATATTATTTCATTTCATGTATATAATATTGATAACATATACCTCTACGACTCTACGTAGTAAGTGTTGTGTAAGAGAAATAAATGATTCATTTCGCTGTAGCACACGTGTATGGACGGACGAACGTGAATAGCACCGCTTAGTTGGCACTTTCTTATACGTTACGTTACTCAATATTTTTCTACAATTGCAATATTTACTACTTTTGTTCAAACTTGTAAAATATGCTTAACATGATTTTAAAACAATACGACTTTACGAAACTACATAATAAGTATTCACTACGAGTTTGAGACATTTCTCAATTAAATTGTTTGTCATAAATTGAACGGTTTACAGGGCGTAAATATTCATGGTTATATTCGTTCGGCTGCTTTGAACAAAAACTTTTCAAATACTTACTTATGCTCATTCCCACCCACACTAAAACTAACCCAATGAAAACATTTTAAAATACAACGTTCGTGTAAAGTTGAAAAAAGTTTTTCATTCATGAACTTTTTTCTTTGAAACAAAGAGAACTGGCATGATTCAATATTAATCGTTAGAGCGAATTGAGACCCGGCGACACAGCTAGGTCGCAGTTAGGTTACGTAGACAAGGGCGGCGACCTTGGAGAGCCACCCTCAATACCTACCCACCGACCGCCCCATTCCACTCTTGCAACCTCCCGTGACGAGATGTGAGCTGACTTTTGAAAACCTACTCCTTTGACTGTTACCGAGTACTTACCTATTATCTATACACGTATTGAGTTCTAGAAGAATCGATGAGATTCGCTTTTTGTTACATCTTTAAGTTATTGTATAAATGTTTATTTAGTTGTGACGATCGTTACATTGTATTTGTAGTTAGTTGCTAATGGTGAATTCAATTTGTTTTGTTGCAGGTGAGGACAAGTTTGCTTATGGTGTGCGTCAGTAACAGTGTTCGTAAGTGTTGACACAATTACATTTACTTATATCGTGTTTGTCTCCACAAAATATCAATAAGTGAAGTACCATTTAGAAAATTTCATCAAAATCGTTACAGCTTTTCCCTAGATTCAGATTATAATTATATATATACATATATACAAGAATTGCTCGTTTAAAGGTATTAGATAGATAGATAGATAATCATCCAAATATATACGCGGTAATATTTTATAATGTACAATACTTTTTTGTAGCACTGAAAGCATTCACTACAATTCGTATGAAACTAAAAGTTTTACAATATGTATATTGATAGAAGCGTTATTTGTATAGAAACTGCAGTTACGGACAAAATGCACACATTTATATAGTACTCAGTCCACCCTTGACCTCGATCGGTATCGACACAAAAGAGACAAGTCGTGAAAGTTTAAAAACAATTATTACCATATAATTATTTAATCTGAAGTGAAATCCTACTGTGTGTTATAAAATTGCAAAGTTAGATTGCTACTGAAAATTATTTGTTAAATAAATCAATAACAGTTTATCGAATTGAATCTCGACACGATAAGTTACATAAATCACAGCGTAACGTATTTGATTTGACGTTATAAGGTTGACGATATCGAACTAATAAGACTACGTCAGTTCTTGCCAATGTCAATTCACTAGTGGGGACTGAACAAATATGTATATGTTATTAAAAAAAACTAATCATTTTTTGTTTTAATCTCTGAAGCGTTTCTCTCCGAATTGATAAACAACTAAACTATGTAGTAAGTTTTCAGTATTCCTGGCCCTCACGCGTCGTTTCAAGCGCGGGAAATAGCCACGTGAGGACCGTCATTGACTAATTTTGCTTTTACACGAACATTCCTAGCGCGCGACTGAGCAGCGCTTGGTATTTCGGACTCAGAAACCTAAGTGCAAGAGCCGCTATTACGTTAATTCAAGGTATTATCTTTTCATTATCCAAAGTGATATTAAATCTTCATATTAAAGTTAGAAATTTTAAAATACCTCTAACATTAAATGACTCTCCAGGGTATTTCGTCAAGCAAATTATTTAATAATCTTGTACCTAAGAATGTCATTAAATCATTGAGTGGGTTTTCAACCTCTAGGTATGAATTTAATGAACTTATTCTCTTTTATTGAACTTCCATAAGATACTGTTTTCTAAGAGTTACTTATAAGTAAATAATGATACTGTTGTCTGACTAACTTACGCTAACGTAAGTTCTATATTCTGTAGAAAGAGGCGGCAGACTTCATTACACATCCAAATATAATAGAATACTAATAAGACTACAAATAGAAAGACTAATTTACAGACTCGAAGTCCGCTTAGTCTTATACTTAGGAGTTAAAAACATAACTGGCAATGATAGTCCCAAAAAAATTATTTTTATCGTTCAATGTGAAATGTGACTTGTTTTTTTTTTGTAGAAATAATTAACGTCCAAGTGTCCAAAGCGAATTCCAATAAAACAAAAGTTCTAAGTTTAAGAAAACAAACTAGGGTGCCCTATATTACAAACATTTCAATTCCCGCTAAAGAAAATGCATGAATGCGCAGGCTTTTACTAATTCAAACAAGCCTCGTCCGTCGACTCGCAATCGAGTGAGTCATTCTTGCCTTTTAAAGTAATGAAGTAGGTTGTTTTTAAAACGGGTGTTAGTACACCCGGGGGTACTAAAGTTTGAGTTTCTTAATGATTTGAATGATACGAGCAATTCTTGCTTGCATTTTCGTGACTTGGCGATGTGAGTAGCGCTGACTCATATACCCAAGTGTAGAGAAATTAAAATGGGCATATGTTCTTTAAGGATAAGTGTGTAGTAAGATGTTGGGAGAAGCTTGAAAACAAGAGATTCAGGTCTGTCAAAAAATTTAAATTCGGTTATTTTAATGTAAGTACATTTTATTTTCATCGCTGCACTTGCACTAATCTATAAACAGGCCCGTAATAAAATTACCAGCAAATGATGTAAATTTCCAGATCTGATAAATTTAATCCGTTTTCTTATGTACAAACATTCGGCAACGCGTGCATAGTAACGAGTATGGCATATGTCTATACGCTCTGTATTCTGTGACACTAATTGGCTATATACATAATTTATTACATGCCTCTTTACAAAATAAATATGCATTTTGCATTGCTCATATCGCAACAGCATGCACGAGACATCTAATTCGATGGTAGATGTGAATGCGTAAACATAATTTTCGGTTCAGTTTCACAAGCGTGTTCAATCCAACTGTAATTTGTGTGATTGCGCTTCGCGTACCTACCTCCTAGTTCGCCACTATACTAGTGTAATATTCCGCTAAGCCCCCACTTCTGCATTCAGCTTGCATTTGTAGGAACGTTACAGATTTGATAGCACTTAAGGCTAATGAGTTTCTAAATCACGAGTTATTAAGCCCGTGCTATTCACAGCTGTATACGCGTAGCTAGCCGTAGTCGGCATGCACAATATGCACATGCATTATATTAAAAACGTATGTCATTGATAACAAGTTGTATAGCTCACCGGCACGGGCCAACTGTAATAAAGCACCCGCACTTAAAATTCAAAGATAAAATCCCCATAAACGAGTTTATGTACTTATTAAAATTTTGCGGGTTAATACTAGAAGTCTATGGCTACTCTCGAGCAGCTGGTAGTCGCATCTTCGCTCCACCCGTTTCAACTTAGTACAATATTACAGTGCACATTCGGGCGAATCGGTCCCGGGAAGTTGACGTACCAAGTTGCCCCCACCTCCTTCCTGCACTCTAGTTTAGAACAGTTCTCATAACACTACGTATATCAATGTGTATGTGCACATAAAACACAAGTTGACGTTAACTCGCGTTTCGAAGTCGAGCTTGTATTATGTAATCTTCCGCGCTTTCCCAACTCTAAGTTGGGCCATCGAGTCGCTCATATTGTCGTGTACTGTAATAACAGAACCCCTTTAATGTCACTTGAAGTTGTCGCTAATGGCGCTCTAATTTGCGTTACACACATCCCTTTTGTGTGTTTGCATATTTCAGTACAAGGTTTTTGTTTAAGATTCCCCCACATTAAAATGGCGAGTCGTTCACCTTGTGCGTCGCGGTGGTGCCACGTGTCTACTCCGTCAATAAATCTATCTCAGAGGAGATCGCTTCGTTTGTTTGTATCTAGAGACGCTTTTGCAGAACAATCATTATTGTGTAGTTGTTTGTACAGGACGCTCTGTCGCTATTATTATTAGTAGGCATAGGTATTACTGCTAAGAGGAAAACGTATCTCGAAATAGCGCAATTGTGCGAACGTTGAGAGTCGGTCGCCGATGTTTGCCATTATTCACTTTTTGCACAGTGCAGCTAGCTAGCGTTCGACAGACGGCACGTTCTGTTGACGTTTTTGTGCTACTCAGTTGCTACAGGCAGACGCTTAAAATGACATTTTTACCTGCCACGGAAGGTTTATGTTTTTCGCGCGTGTCTTGTTTGTAAATTTCTTTATTACCTCGGTATCTTCCAAATGGCTGGATGGATTTCGATAGTTTATTGGTCTTAAAAACCTAAGTGTCATTAGATAGGTGTTAGAAAAAAAACAAGACGGCAGGTTTTTGGCGCGTAATGGTAATATATTATGTTAATAAAAAATAACCAAACCTATCGTGTATAGAGTATCAAAATAAAGGAAATTAAAAGGGGATTACAAAGATATACATAAGTTACATGTTTAAATTTAATTAGGAATAAAAAATTGGTATAAAAAGGTTTTGATAGCGTAAAAATAAATATGTAATAAACGGAACAAATAAATTGTTTGTAAATAAAATGTTTTGTTTGTCATCTCTACATTTTGCGCGACCTATCTAGGTAACACAGTTTTTGTTCAAAAGAGTGTGCCGGGACACTAAAAATTCTAAAATGAAATTAATAATTAAAAACGTCTAAAACCCGACAGCAAAAAAGACAATTCAAACGTAATGCACTAAACAAGCTGAAACAAAATTGAGAATAGAAAACAAAATAAACTAAAAACAAAGTAAACTCTACTTCGGTTTAACAGACTATAATTATGCGCTGAAAGCCTAAGTTAAATACCCGCATTAGGTTAGTAGTAGCAGGCGGGACCCAAATGCATGGGTCCCCTCATTTGAGATATTAACGTCTAAAAATCGACATTGTTATCACTGACTTACATACGGATAAAACCTAACAACCCACTTCCAGTTGACCTAGAAAGTTGAAATTTGGCGTCCGGCGGGGTAACTGTGTGCAATGGAAAAAGAATAAAAAACAATATCATTGAAATTGACATAAAAATAATGTTTTATTTAAAAATGTGCACCTTAATTAGAATTTTTTTTTCAAGAAAACATTTTTTTGTCAATTCCAATTTTTTTAAAGCTAAATTTTCTTCGGCTACAACGCTCCTAAAATTTGATCACACCTTTCTGTAACACTATATATTTCCAAACAATCAATGTTTAATAATACCTAGCGCCTTTCGAAATTATAATAGCAAAACATTTTATTTCGCAGGAGAATACGTTCCATGATGAAAGTTTGCTTTTATCGTTTTTTTTATAAAACTGAGACAACCAATAAAATAATAACATAAACTTCAATTGGCAGCGGCCGGCTCATCGATCTGGCATCATTGCGCACTATTGTTACAATTGTGTTACAGAAGAAATACATTCCAACACAATCTTGTTACTTCTACTTAAAAAAAATGTTTTAAGTCTGTGATTTACAATAGCCCAGATTAGATTCATGTTGTCTATAATAAACGTATAATAGACACTTTTAAAAAGTAGACACAAAAAGTGTAGGTATACATAAAGAGGATTCATCAGCTCATTTAATATGACCCGCAAGCTAGTCGGGATGCAAATTGTTGGAAAACACTTAGTCTTCCGGCACATAGGTAGGTTCACCTTACTTACACCCTATTTGCTTAACTTATTGTACTTACCTACATACATGAAGAGACGATAGTGGTGTAAGTAAGCAAGTGCCGGGAGAAATATCTACTGACGTGTTTCGCAACATTTTGCTGAGACGTGTAATTAATAATTATGCTTGCTGAATTCGTCCCGACGACTATCCAAATAGCACAAAAAACAAAACTCTACATCGTAAACGAAGGAAAACGATTAATTTTACTGATCACTTTTGAATGATAAATAATAATATTTTTTTTTTACAAAAAGTAATGACATCCCATCAAAAACATTAAAGTGAAAATGGGAGCCAAGTTCAATATTAAGAATATGCGTGGTTGCCGACTTCGCCCCAAAAAGAATTGAGAACTAAATTGGTGCCAAGTTCTGTAGATATGTAATCCTGAAATTTATAACATTCTTCATTCAGTTTTAAGACACAATTTCATTTTTTTTCTGTTCTTTGTTTTACAGAACTTGGCCCCTATTTAGATCTCAATTCTTTGTCAAGTCAAAAAAATCAGGCGTATTCTTAATATTGAACTTGGCTTCCATTTTCATTTATGTTTTTATTGGGATT
The DNA here is from genome assembly GCA_949752705.1 of Callimorpha dominula. Lineage (NCBI taxonomy): Eukaryota > Metazoa > Arthropoda > Insecta > Lepidoptera > Erebidae > Callimorpha > Callimorpha dominula. The sequence continues at coordinate 13,619,165 of OX457013.1, read as the reverse complement.
TTTATATTCTTCAATGTATGAATACTATACCGCTTCATGTATTCAAATTGGTAATTTAACAGCCTGTTTGAGGCTTTGAACTCAAAATTTCCCTCTGAAAGAGAAACGTTATTGCTTGAGGTTGGTGGGATACGACTCTAAATCACGTTGTTTCCTCACGCTACAGTTTAATGGTTTGCCTATTCATGTTGCGTACGAGATGACAGCCGCTCTCGACGTCTTCAGACGACAGCCAATTTAGACAAGTCGTTCAATTTTCGCTTGTATAACGAGAGCTAGTGAGAAGTTTCCGGTTGCTTGAATTTGTAAATCGTTTGTTGGTGTTTTCTTGCGTCGTGTTCCTGAGTCGTGACTCATTTACTTTTGGTCAATTAAATAGGTGATGTTATTATCTTGTCGAGTTAATTGTTTACGTTTTAGCACTATGTGTGGGCACTCTCAAAACAAGCGACGAAAACAGTAATTGGAGCTTGGGCGTTCCCCAATTAAGGTGATTAGAAATGGTGCGGCCGTGCCAAATTGGATTATGTCCCTATAAACAGTACGGTCCCCCGATCCCCCGATCCCCCGACAAGAGCTGTGTAGCCTCGTGTCATCTACTTAAGGTATAACGAACACGATTTTAAGCGTTTTATCACTAAACATTATTACGCAATTCCCGCCGTTAACAAATACACGTGTTATCTCGCCGTTCGAGAATGTTCGCGCGTCCGCGTGGCATTGCGCCCGCGCCCGATAGTACATACAACTAGCAACTCAGACGAACCGAGCCTGACACGTTTTGTACGAACATTGCCTGTCGCGGCTCACAGCGGCGTGCACAGGTCGTAAATTGCGTTTTCGCCGGCGTGAAAGGCGACCGCCGTTGCCAGCCGGCCGGTGCATTCACCGCTCCACCATATCGAATTTATCGCGAGATCGATATGCGCACATACCCGCCAACGCGCTCTGTATACACGTTACCTGCGCCTAGCCCCGCCGCCGACGTCACCACACGTGGCGCGAGTGTGTATTTCTGTGTGTGTGAGTGCGCGCCACGATTATATGGAATTCAACGATTACGCCACCTACCTACGTACAGCGAGCGTGTGCGACCACTGAGCGGTAATAATAATAATTAGCCGCCTCATTATTGTTATTCGGTGACGGCGCTCGCTGTCACCGACAGATAAACGCTCCGTGCGACCAGACAACGCCGCGTTCGATTCTCGCGCCGTACTCAACGCCATTGTTGCTATTGTCCGGGAACAAGGAGAAGTAGTCCCCTTTGTGTTGTTGTGTGTACCTGGCTACCGGATTGTGACTGGTTTGTTTGATCACACCCGGATACGACAGCACCGTTCTATCAGGTACGTTTACACTGCAAACTTCACTTGTATCGTAAACAATAGACATTTCTTTAACCATGTACGCAATACTTGCTGCGCTGACTCCTGAGGGTTTGTAGGGCATGGAAGCGTTCAATGACCTTGTGACGACACCGCACGTTTTCTATATTCGTTGTATAAATCAAGTCTTCTCCCTAAGGAGTGAATCGATATCAATGAAGGAAGTTTAACGTCTTATGTTTAATTTGTTATGTTCCAGTTTTGACGATGTTTTGGTATTATGTTTATGGCATTTTAATAAGGGATGGCTTGGCCGTGATGAATGTACGGCAGGCAGTATGCGTTAGTTAGATATTGGCGAATAATAATGTTATCAATGACTTTGTTTACTTTGTTTGGATACTAATTGTATGATGTCCTATGGAATATCACTTGTTTTCATTATCTTTAAATAATAAAATCTTATATGATAAACTATCTCGGCGTCAACGATTCTAGCACTAAGTAAACACGTGTCTAAGTGGCAGTGTTTTGTACTTTCAAGGCCAATACGTTTATTTGATACACCCATCTTCTAAGTCGTTGGTATAATATAACCTGTGCGCTCTGGTGTTACTATAACAGCGCTAATTGATATGACACACTATGATTAACCATTAAAATTTCCGAGTTAAACGTCCAATCAAATAGTTGTAACTTATTGTCTTTAAATGGTGTTAACAATGTTATAAATAATTTAGTTATTTAGTTTAGTAATCCTACAAAAAACACGCTTCAATGGCGAAACCGAATTAATAAGTACAATACTACATTTACTGATTCATCATCAAACCATTGTAATATCACCCCCAATCTGTTGGACTCGTCAAAACCGAGCCACTGAAGTGTTACAGTTTTGGAGTCTGTAAAACGTGTTCAATTACTCGTATTGTTTTATTTTGTTTAGGCAAACTTGACCAAGTAACATTCTTTCTATTACAGTGGTACAGGTACGGCCCTAGATAGGCTAATTGATTTATTGAAAGTTTTCAAATGATGATGCCCTATTTATTGTTTTGTTTGCTATCCAAAAATATGACATGCAGTTGTCAGAAGCACGGTAGCTAATTCGATATAGTTATGCACTAGAGACTTTCGCTCGTACTATAATCAGATTTAGTGTATTTTATCTTCACTTTATATGTCTCTAAAACTGTCTACATTTTTAAGACAATCCAGAACACACCTGCTGTTCATAGTAACTGGATCAGTGGTGTACACTGAAAATAGATTAAATTCTTTAGTGTTCACGACAAGTCTCGGTTGATTGAAGTGTAGATATGACAAATCGGTAATGTCTCTAGAGACATAAAACACATGCAAACAATACTATATCAACAAGTTACCAACTAACATTGACATAACAAAACCGTCTATCACAATATTATCGAATGTATCATTTTGTATACATATAACCGATCAACAGGGTTATGATGTTCACATTAACTTGATTTACTACATTTATATACATTTTCAACAATACTTTTTTTTTATTCCACGGGAGTGGGGTATGTAAAGTAAATGTTTATTAAATTATTTCAACCTGAAGCACGGTTCAAGTGAGAAGGGCGGACTTGTCATGATATCGACCTGTTTGGGGAAGATATGAAAGAATTTAAAGCTAGAATGTCAAGTATCGATCGTGCAAGGCTTTTAGGAGGAAGACCCTACAAAAGATGCATGGACTACGTGAGAAGAGTGAGTATGAGTGTAGAGGAGCAGGCAAATTAGAACCGCTAATAATATTGGAATACGAGCAGATAGATATTTATAATCACAAAAGTAATATTTTCTTATGTCCTTTAAATAATAAATTCGGCGTTTTATATAAAAAAAAAAAGTATTATTATCCACTATTCGATTTCAATTCTTCGTTATCGACTTTCGTCTCCGGTGTTTCATTGTTGAGATGAAAATTTACAAAACGGAAATTATCAAACCATATACGCACCATGCGTTCTCTGGCGGTTTCTACACGACCCTTCGTTGATATTCCGTGTTGTCTATGCTGCGTTAATGCCATTATTAAACTATTCGAAAATGCGCAATTCCATTTTCTATGTTCACGATTTACGTACGTTACGTAACGCCGTTCTGGACGACACGTAGTAAAGAAAAGATGCTCTCAGGAACTGTATGATAATAATATTAATTTAAATAAAAAAAAACGAAACGAACGAAAGATCTAGATTTAGGTACACTAGCCAGTATTAAAAATTGGTGATTTATTACGTCCTCAAATTTTCTCTACTCTATTGCAAGGAAGTAAGCGGTTATAACAAACTGTTTACCATCAGAAGCATTGATTACCACTTAGTCAAATGTTATTTTTGAAACATTTAGTTCGTGATCTTAGACTAGACTTTTTGCGTATTATTGTTGCTTTCATTTAATTAGTTAAATAAGTTTATGTAGAAAATGTAACTTTTGTCATATGTTAAAATTCGTTTATAACCCCTGGTAACACAATACTGTAGTTTCGGATTAAATGTCAATAAAAGTCTACCCTCCGATATCGTACGCTCGACACGTGCGCGCTTCGTAACGTGGTAGATACGGTACTTCTAGTAGAGCCACTGCTAACGGAGACAATGTGACTAGCTTATTATATACATTTAGATTGTTTTTTTTTTGTTTTTATAAGTTATAAATAAGATTTATGTTTAGGTTTTATATTGTATCAATCATATTATTTGTATTCTTATTGATTTCTCCATATGAACCTCACCTGAGCTAATGGTGAAGTGGTATGTCGGAATCGAACCGACTAAAACCACACGGTGCTCCGTCACAAGTGGGTCTATTGAAGAAGGAAGCCTCCGGGAACCCCTGCAGACCTGCTTGGTCAGTAGGCGGCCACACCACCTTGCCCGCCTCCGGTTTAGAGAGGCGCACGCGGAACACGTCGCGCCACCTTGTCAGGCCTGCTTCTGCTAGGATAACGGACAGCCCTACCCGTTACCCCCAGGCCACCGCTCATGGAGGCCGGAGTTTGTATGTAGTACCTCAACTTTAGTTACTATCTTTCATATTCTCTAAAAGTACTGTATTTCAACGAAGGACATTCAGAGGGACGTTGCGCCACTACGTAAATCGTAGCAGGACAGTAATATAACTGAAACGCAACAGAAAACTCGCTCACGTTCAAGATTGATGCGGCCGACACGCCCGCCCGAAATCCTGACGAATGCGAACCTCGGCCAGCGAATAAAAACGTCCGCAATTTATGAAACGGCCCTTTTGTGATACCGTCAGCTTTTTTCCAACTACCCCCGCATTTTAGATAGGTCCCTTGTTAATGGCTAGATTTTATATTCTGCACTGAGATTGTAAGTTTACTTTCAATACTGCAAGGACTCTTAGGTCGTTGGATATTAATAAATTATACTTAAATTAGTTGAAATAGTAAATTTCCGTCAGCGTAAATAGATAAGAAACTCGTTTTTGAAGTTAAACTTCTTTAGAATCGTTGTGATTAAAAAATTCGATTAAACGAAAAACTCACTAAAAAGAGACAAACACAATACAATAGGATTTATTTAGCCTGCGAGAGAATGAGATAGAATACAATGTCTTTGCGCCTTAGTACTACGAAGCCTTCAGAAAATGCGTCATAGTCAACGTGATGTAACATTCACGTGTATCATTTTTGTGCATTTGCTTATTAATATGCGTTGGTTAAATAATTTAAAAATTTTACTTCTGCCGTGTGTGAATTGCACACACACACACTTTTTTATTTTTAGTTCATTTAATTTCAACACCTCAATTCAAACAAATCTTAAAGTTCAATTTAAACCTACTTCTAATTTTGAATGACCTAATAATTGAGCCAATGGAACTCTTCGATGGCTACTAGTAAACTTTTTGATTCGGTTGGCCATGAAACCGTGTTTATTTAGTTCTACTAAACGTTAATCATTAAAAAAATATAGGACCACCCCTAAAGTTGCCCGACTTTTTCTAACAAAGAAAGAACCATTGATATCGGACAACGTGGTAACTTATGACGTATTCCCAAAGCTACATAAAAAATAATTAAGCGAATAGCGAACCATCTCATATCATATGTTAAAAAGTTTGCTTTCAATTTTTAAATATATTTTCAGTAATATGTATTAGAGTCATTGAAATTATTGTATGTATTTAGAGACTTTCGCCTGGTATTGTCGAAAGGCCAATAATATTTTGTTACTTCTTACTCTTGAACGACAAAAATTTTACCATTTTATTTCCGTGTAAAGTAGTGTCAATGTCGGTTCTATGTTTATTCAAAATAAGTAGTTCGCTGTGACCCCATTTCATATGTTTACATAATCGGCAAACACAGCATTCTCAAAATGCATAACTTTCAAATTGAAGAAAGAAAGAATACTTTACATGAAAGCATGCGGAAAGCAAACGTAGAAACGCTTACACTGTGTGAACTTACTATTACGAAACGTGATTCTTATTGGAATTATTCATGCGGACGTGTTGATAATAATAATAATTGTGCATATTTTATTAGTGATGTCATTCATAATGAGCTATGTTTGCAGATTTTGTCTGCGAGAACGGAGGTATTTTTTGATAAATTTTATATATATCACCGAGGCATAATTCTGCCAGGTGGCATTTCGCAAAAGTCTGTGGTTGTATTATAAGCGATAAATGTTATTATCTTACTACTATTACAAATGCGAAATGGCATGAATGGATGTTTGTTACTCAATCACGCCAGAACGGATCGAGATGAAATTTGACACAAATATAATATAGATTATAATCTGGTAGAATATAGCACATAGACTACTTTTATTTTACTTTATAATGTACGTTTCCCGATAGATAGATTTGAACTAGTTTATATAATGTACAATGTGGAACAGATGTCTAAAGTTAATAAATATATAATATAACTAGCAGCGCCTCACGGATTCACCCGCGTAAGTCTCGATCCTGTGGGAATATCGGTATAAAACTATGCGTTAAACACTGAACTTCACAAACTTTCACGTTTATAATAGTAGTAGGAATTAGTAGGATAGCACGAAGTCATATCAGACAAACATTTGTAGTGAAATGACAGCATAGGCAGCCGTAACCTGCTACATGTAGCCATTCTTATGCACGTACGTACTGAATAGATGATCATGTTTTGCGTACATTGTGTCAATGCATTAATGTTAAGCCACAATCGAATAATGAAAAACTATCTCGTCAGAGGTTTTCCACCTTTAGTCTCGATCACAATTGGTACAATTCGCAGTTAGTCCAATTCACATTATTTACCTATCTATGATGAGCCTTTAATGAAAAGCATTAAAACCTGGACCCTTCAATAGTTGAGTGAATAAGTTTCTCTTGGATAGGCGTGTACCATCTTCGTCTTCATCCTCACTTTCCATCAGGTGAGTTTGAAGATAAACGCCTACTCCTTAACTGAATTAAAAACATAATATATATATTTTGTGGTTGACCCTGATGTGTTCTAATTTGTTTAGTGTTTTTGTGTCGATTTACTTACTTGTGGAGGGTGTCTATTACTATTTAGTCCATTTCGAACCGAATTTTTGAGTTACAACGAGTGAGTTTTCTCTGTTTATAGTTAACAGTCACCGTCACGAGGAAACACTTTATTGTAAGAGTTCCCTCCCTCTTGTTTTTAATCTCTTTGCCTTCTGCAGTATCTCGTTGACCATCTTGCTACAAATCTTGGGAATAATGCTGACCAACACACGATAACCAATTATACCCATATGTATGTATAGTACACCCTAAACGATTCCACCCTTTCAGACAGCCCCAACAATTCCATTCTTTTTAATCTTCGGAGCAAAGGCCAGTGAACGATAGTGTCAACCACCATTCTCATTCGATGTGGGAATCATTTATTTAACGACGGCCCCCATTCTCGAAATGAGAAAAAGCTTGAATACATAGTTCGTAAACCTTGTGTTGTAAAACTGTTTTGTGATTAAATGTATATTGGTATGCTATTTTTTGTTCATCTTATTTCAAATGGTAGGTTTTGGACTAAACAAGTTAACTTATCTTTCATAAATGTATATTTTGGGTTCATTTCATAAAGAATTTTTGAAACTAGACACTATAACTGTGTTTTTATAACAACCATTGACCTCTGATCAACCTTCAATGTTTGGTACGAGCAGATTCAGTTTTGCCAGAATCAACTATTTATGCATACGCGGAACACATTAATTATATTATTCCTATGCAAAGTTTTACTAATGGTGTAACTTATCAATGCAACCACAGCAAGCTTAACTAAACGTTTAAAACGCCTATCGTATTTTTTTTTGTCCCAAGCATTAAACTAGGTGTTACAAGATTCGGTTTACTAAATATTGCGATTGCTGTAATGTTGAAAGTGTTTTTGCTAATTGAAGGAAATGAAAGTTTTGTTCCGCCCTTTTCAGGGTGCGGCACCATATTTATGATTGACAAAAGGGGAAAGCAGGACATCAAACTGTAGCTGTGGTGTGTATAAAACCCCAAAGTATATAATTCAATAATTGAACATTTTTAAATTATTGTAAGAGACGTGATACAGTGGGCAAACTGATAGCCTGATGTTATTGATTATGTCAAAACAAGATATCCTAAAAGTAGTATTAACTTAACGTCGTTTTTCTTAGACATGACTCTAAAGTAATATTAATAGTTTCTGTTTTGTCTTAACTAAAACTTTTGCGAAAGATACTTAGATTTTTTCTTCTAAAAGTCAATATACGACGGTTAACCAAGCTTCCTCTATAAATGGTTGTTGGAAAAGGAATGGTTAATATATCCAATGTTCCCTTTGCATACTCACGTCCGGCTTTATATGGTGAGTTAATGAACTGTTTTATCTTGTATCCTGGGAATTCAGATATCGAAGTACTTAGCTTAACTCATTGCACTCCTAATCCTCAAATAGTATTTAAATATGTAATATATTGGAGATAATTATTTAATATGATGTGAGGGTAACCGCCGCCAGTTAATATTCCATAAGAACGTTTTGATGTTAATTATACACAAAAGTGCTTTATTGCTGATTGCATTACTTTTTAGTGAAGTGAAATCAGTCCTGCCAAGTCCTGTCAGGCACATTTAAGTAAGAAAAGTAATAAATGTTCTATACTGTGTTTGGAAAACAACTGTATTGTAGTTTTTGTCATACAATTAGTACCAAAGTAGTTTTCATGCAACCCAACAACTTGTATTTATAACTACGCCGTAGTGGTAAAAGATACTTCATTATTTAGAAAAGTTAGTTATTTGCTGAAAGAAGTTTATATTTAGAATGATGTTCTCGAATTCATGTCTTTCATGTAAGCTATTTTTGTAAATGGTGTTATTTAAATTTACTGTTGCTTATCGTTTCTGAAGTCATCAATCCCATTTATTTTTAGATTGTTCACGAAGCTTGTTGAGACACGTCAGCAGTTTTTTTGTAGGTACTCGCCATTTTCCCTACTACCATACTTTCGCTACTACCATTTTATTTCTCAGTTTATAGTTAGTAGTTTTGTTAGACAGGCAAGATATTATATTATGTTTCGAAAACTAGGTTGGACTTCTAAGTGTAACTAAAATATTTATTCCGTGTTTTGCAAACATTTTGTTTTGTTTGCGTTTGTATTATAAGGAGAAAACAACCATACGAAACTAAGAAGAAACTCTTCATATTTATACAATTACATTTAATAATTTTAATTTGCTATAGAATAGGATTCAATACTCTTTTACAGTTAAAAAAAGAAATAATACAAATTATATTTACAACTTACAATGTCAACAAACAAAACTGCGAAAGTCAATCAACTTCTCTCACAATATGTCTAAACGAATCACAACTAAAATGTGCAAATTTATTCGTGCAAAACTCTTGGCGTTCACTAGCTGTACAAACTATTCCATTCTTGTGTAACTGGGCGCGCTCATCTCGACCTACACCACTGCAACTTTCTTTAAACTCCGAGGAACCACTATCTTATCTATAGCGAACTGTTTCTATACTTGTTTGGCCGGTAGACCGGTTTTAAAATAGTCTTCTATAGTAATAAGTTATTTCGAGTTCGCTCGTGGCTCGGCCATTTGAAGCATTTTGCTTATTGCTGTTAATGTCGTAAGTATAACAACTATTACAAGTTTTTTTTTTTCTAACTGTAGCAAACACGACTCAACTATTGTCGAATGCATTGCAATGATATTTGATAGGTTAGCATAAGCATTGAGCTAAGTTGGCCTTTGGTGACATTATACATTTTAGCTATTGTGCTACCAGACTCACTATGAGAAAACTTGTGTACGTTTGATCGAATTTCGGATAGCTAAAAATACTATGTAAGAAGCGTGAGAAAACCTTGACGCAGCCAAATGTAACTAATCGTTTTCCGTTGTTGTGAAGTCTGTCCAGCTTGTTTTGTTGCATGCAGGAGTCATGAGACTCGTGAGTATGGTGTAAACCATTTATAGTTTTTTTTTATTTGAATGAGAAGTGTAGAGCATAACGAATTTATCGCTGCACACAAAATTCCAATAATAATACATGTACATACGTCCTGGAACAACGAAAATGATAGGGAACAGTTAGGCTTTATTCTTTTTATCTTTATGTAAAACATGTTAATATTTTGATTAATTCATTTGTTTATTTGACCTTGACCTTAATAAACTTGTAAACATTTTGGAATGCATAATAAATAATTGAATCGAATAGAATAAAAAAAAAAACAAAACTCGCGATTATTTATTTGTTCTCAAATATGTAACTTCTGCCGAAAGTGTAGGATCGCTAGAGACCATGGTGCTAGCTATGGTACAAAGCGAGAGCACGTAGGTCTTCGCCGCCTCATTTTGCGAGGAGGTGATGTACGCCAAAGAGGCGGCGGAAAGGGAACGGGAGAGAACTAACACTCTCCCGTCACGCAGAGGACGCACCAGGCGCCGGAGGGCACTTAATGACCTACGGCCTCCATGAGCACTGGCCTTAAGGCGCTGAGAAGGTTAACCCGGCGCCGAAACTGAAGGGGGACACGGCTCCTACTCACGACTGCGAGACTACCTGCTTTGTGGACAGGTGTGGTCATGTCTGTCGGGGGTTCAGGGAGTTCCTTCCTAGGTTATACCTGAGCCCCCGGCGATAGACACCCGTGACGGAACACCGTGTGGTTTTAGTCGGTTCGATTCCGACATAGCCACTTCGCAGAACGCTCGGCGAGGGGGTTTCCACACGTAAAAAAAAAACACAAAAAAGGATACCATGCCAGCTTTTCCATAAATGTATTATTTTTTTAAATAACTGATACCTACTTACGAGGTGTGCTAAGTCCACCGTCCACCCCTCCGGCAAATGATTAAATGGCACAAAAAAAAAATTGCCTTTTTTATGTCTTACTTGTCAGATCCATTGTTCGAGCTGTTCCGACACGGAAACGTAGATACAGAGTACAGACGAGGACGTAAAATAATAACTACGATATGGAATAAAGAAACACTGTACATGTTTGTACATTCGTCAAAATGTATAGCTACACCTATATCCAGGATGGCAGTCACGGTATGTAGAAAGTGAACTCCCTATTGCAGGACCTTTTACGTGATAGAATCATAAAAAATTGGAGATCTATTGACCTATTTCTGGACCCTATTAAATGACTTTATTTACTACCATTACGCTGGTATAGTTTGGAAAGAGCTTTATTTTCATGTCAAATATTATGAAGGTAGGTGAACTAGGCATGTGTAGCTCCGGAGCGTAATAGTTCCTGGAACTATGTCCGCAGTCGGAACTGTGTTAGTTCTTTCCGACTTGCTCAACCTAATAGTTCCACAGTTCCTTGGAACAATCACGCGGATTGGAGGAGCCGCCGGAGTGGTATTGAATGGTGGAACGAATAACGAACAGTCCGCTCCAGGCCGTCCACCACAACTTCAGTTCCGTTTCGTTCCGTGTATTTTGAAAAGCAGGATTTACTTTAACAGACAGAAGGCAACGATTCAAGGCATCAAAGGTGCCTAAGCTGCTTTTTATGTTAGCAATTATAAATAAATACCTACATATATAGTATATTATGTATTATGATGTATAATTAATGTAAATATTACTTAATTATGTATCTATACTATGTATTGATTTTTCAAGACCCAGTCAATACAATAATTTTAAATATTTTAAGTCTAGTTAGGTATGCTATTTTATTATTTGTATATTATTGGTTGAGAGTCCTACGCCTGTATCTGAGTATGAAGGAAAATCAATTGATATTGTTTACAATTATCATGTATGTCCGAGGAACTGTCTGAACCGAAATAAAACTGAACTACAATGTCCGGATAAAAGTAAGGAACTAGATAGTTCCTTGGACATGTATCCTGGAACTAGTTCCGACAAGGAAAGGAACCGTTCCAGGTTCAATCCCATGTCGGACATGGTTTGCGCATGTCTAAGGTGAACGCAAATACTTAGAATATCGCGATCTTTAAAACCATAGAGGTTCCTCTATCTTGACCATTAGTATTTTTAAATTTTTTAGAAACAAATTTTTCTTGTATTTTAACTATCACTCAATTTAAATGTTAATTTTAATGATGAATAAATCATAAAAAGGACGTGAATACACGAACGACTCTAATTTTAAGAGACCTTATATAACACTTATTCTTCTGCGCAGTAAACAATTTGCAACTAACCTCAACAACGACATATGCATGTTACCTATTTAAACGAATACGAGAAAATCTAATACATATAAGTATTAAACGTGTGTTATTAGTTTCTTTCATTTAAATATGAAATAAGTTGTTCACCTTCTCCCAAGTTAAAACAAGTTAACAATTGTGATTAGAAAGTGCTTGTATTCATTCGTGTTTCATCTCCTCACGCTTAACAGGTAAACACTAGTGGCATTTAACCTGTGCCCCATTGACATTTTCATCGTATTGAATCTAGACTGGCTTTTACTTTTCGCAGAAGACGAGGCGTGGGAATCTCTGGCCGTCTTGACGCTGGATTTGCTCTCTGTACAATTTTGTATACAGTTCGTTAAGCAATTTGTTTTCAATTGGATCTAAAACTTTTTTCGTTTTTCTTCGATTTGTATGAAAATGGTAAAAATAAAAATATTCTCTGACGTACTACAGAAAGTTATCTACATTCAAACTAAGCCTGTCTGACTGCCAAGTTTTCTCAGAAACAAGTCAAGGTATCAAGTTAAAATTAACATCAAATCTGCGGTCTCCTCAAGCTTCTAAGTCAATGCAATTCAAAAATACGGAAATTTTACCACTTCCCAGGTAAATCAAAACCTATAGGTTACTTACCGTTGACCTAAAACCGTGGAGTTTGGCGAGAAGCAATGTCTAACAGCACAAGTAAAGGCAAAAAACCGGACAAGTGCGAGTCGTTAATTTGTTGTTATATCACATTAACAAATATTTTTTGCTATTACAAACTTATATTTTGCGCTTGGAAAATTGTGACCAATTGTGTATTTTTAGAACGGCAAAGTTTGTTTTTCAATAAAAATTAAATGATTACATATAAGTTTTAATCCGTCATGCGTATTCGGGGCAAGCTCTCAATTTTATTTAAAAAAAATCCCTGATCTGAGGATCAGCTTGGTGGCTGATGGCTTTCTAAGGTGAAGTACCGTAATGATCACCGTAAGTTCCAAAAACTCTGCCAACCCATGGTGGTAACCTTATTATCGATCTAATACAAACCTGTTTAATTGTCTACGATGAAGCCATTAAAACATTATATTTTTTGATAATTACGAGGGTAGATGTATATCTTATCTGTTGCGTTTATCGTTGGATTTGTAGGTAAATTTGAATAAATAAGGGAGAAGCTTTAATCGGTTTGTTTGTCAAGGGTCCGTATAAAAACGTCGGTTATGATTAATAGCTATTTGTGCTTTGAAACATTTATTGTCTATGAATGGACTTTATTGTTACAAAGTTATTTGTATCTCGTATACTTTTCAGGATAGATTTTATGATGTGATATAAAAGTTGCTACATAAATCACCGGGTTTGTGGGAATGTAGGAATTGAGCATGGTCATGGAATAAGTGGTCTTTTCTACCGTGAATGTGATTTCCCTGACGGGTATGTCCCAGTTCGGGTAGAAAACTTCTTTGTGCGGAAAAGGTTGAATGGCTCCTTTACTGTGTGTATCATAATGTCTTGTACTTGTTTGACACGACATTAAAAAAAAGCCGTCCTCTGTCTTTATTTCGAATAAGTAGATAAACCTGTCAAAATATCAATAACAAAGTAACTTTGTGGTTTTCATTATGCTATCTTAATAGTTCTAATGACTTAAGTGATTTTCATCTCTAAAATCGAGTTCTTTGTTTGTTTATTTGTTAACGATTTAACTACCCTAATAATTAAATCTAACATTTGGAGTATCCTTGATAGGTGGGTCTAGTCTTATAGGACATACATATAAGTCAGATATTTAGTATTATTGTAACAAATTACCTAACTAATAAAAGTCGTAAGATAGCAGAGTTTTTATAAAACAAGTTCTTAAATAAGCACATTGCTCGCATGATGGTAAGTCGTTACCATTGTAGAGGTACCACGGTACCTGTAAACCCTGGCAGTGACGGTATTCTCACTGACATCCACACTATCCAGGCTATCCACATACCACGAAACAACACTACGCGACCATAAGTAGTAAGTTTGTATAATGAATATATTATATGCCTGTTCTAAACAGTTTCACAAAGGACGGTCTTGCTTTGCCTTCATCCAACGAATCCATGCCACTTAGACAAGATTGCCTAAGAGCTATATACACTGTCCATTGCTCCTTCATCTTGTTAATGTCAAGAGTTATAGTGGTCACTTTCCGAAATACATATCTTGTAGATAAACACCAAGCATAGCCATAACCTTCGCCTAGCCCTTCGAGCTGTTTATTCTAGTGTAGGTATTTTAAAATGTTTAAGTCGTTATTGTAAACTGTTCGATAAACCACTCCCCGGTACACTTCGTTACATGTCAGCTGTCAGTGTAATTAATAGACAAAGTTTCTTGGTTTTGACGGAGCGCAATCGGTTGTGGCCCACATCCAAAATGATTCGTGCGTTTGAGAGTATTGCGACAAGGACGCGCAACTAAACTGTTCTGTTGTACTCACATTAATTCAAATAGTAAAATTTGTCCAGCGGTTGATCCGGAGCCAAAGGGCGGTTGCAACACAAAGTCACACGTTAGTGCTATGGTGCAATTTACTAGAGGTCTATGTCTAAGAGCGGACTATGTGAGATTTCTTGAAAATTCAATTATAAGACTGTAATATGGTCATACGTATGTAGTGTGAATAAAAGTATTTTTTTATATGTCGAGCTGCACTCAACTTAAGCCCATTACTCTGTTTTAATTATCTTCAGGACTTCTATATACTAGTACATACACGAGGGGAGGTCAAAAAGTTCCTTTAATGACAGGGGTTGGAAATGAAACACTTAGTTATTTTCCTTTTTAATGTTTTCTCTCTTAACTCCTGTACATTTTACAGATCTGTCAAATAATTTATTAGTATATTGTATACTTTCGACGAGCAATAACCGTTTGCTATTTTGTAGTCAAACGAGCGCTTACAAATATTATAACGGAAATACCTCACTTTCACAAAATTTTCAGTTTATACCCAAAGCATTCACATTCTAGGCGGATTTAGGGATTACGTGTTTCAAAAATTGCTCTGTCACTCGACAGCTAAAAATATTGCACTTGGCACAGAATTAAGCGGCGTTTACTCTTTGAACTATTGCCAAGCGATTACTTTCAATGGTATTGTAAGTATAAATATAAATAATAGTTATCAACCCACCGATTAGATCATTGATAAGAAAGAAGTCACTCATAATAATTTAACTTTTAAACACTTCATTATGGGTCTATAGTTCTCCAATTCTTACAGTTTACAAAACGCAATATCGCGACAAAAACTAGTATAAGTTGAAAACTAAATTAGAAACAGACCTCTCAATTACAAGACATCGTTAAGCCTAGTTTAACTGTCTCTATAAAGGGAATTATAATGATGAGCGAAAATTAATACGATAACATATAGTAGCGTTTGAGTTTTTTATAGCAACGTATGAATTTAGTCAAGAAGTAGAAGTCATTATCGTTACGTCAATAAAGCTTTTTTCTCGGAAATCTTCTTTATATTGTTCAAAATCAGAAACATTTTGGAGCGGGGACGAAATTATTTATACTTATTGTTATAACAATATCTATGATATTAATCTACAATATTTTTTTTCTAGCATATCCAATGTGCAACTCGAAAAAAAAAAGAAATTAATATGCGAACAATATTTGTATAAACAATCAAATATCAGTGATTATAGTGGAACAATTATATAAACTATGGAAACTATGGAATTGTGTGTGTGAAACTATGGAATAAATTGAAGAGCTTTGTTGTTGTATTTTTTTTTAATGAATTGATGTACAAAAAATTTTTTTTCAACAATTATTTTTCATATTAAACTAAGAAAAATAATTATTTTCTATGCTAGAGTAAAGAAATGAGAATAAAAAAAAATAGATACGAAACTGAATTTTTTCTCCATTAATATCCAAAATGTCCCCGCTCCAAATTAAAAAATAAAAGAAAACAAAATAAAAAATCAAAATCGGAGCTGTTTTTGAGGACTTCCGAAGATTGCCTATTTTATGTATTCATTGACGTGACTACATCTTATAGGGGGACTAGAACGGTAAGAACCGTTCATATAATTATGAACAATCACGGTTTACTACCAACAGGGCCCCTAGGAAATGAGAGTATGAGGTCTATTTTTATTTCCAAAATGACACTGACACTAACACTAACGATACTAAAACAACATCTGAAACTTAAGGCTGGCATGTTTGTTTTTAGTCCGTTTTTTTTCTTGTTCATGAAAAATATAGCTTTTTTTTTGACTAACTAAACTAACTTCCTTTTTATTCCGAAGTATTTTCTCTTTTAAATTTGTTTTATTCGGTGGTATAAAAATGAGATAAGTTTACTTTAGATTTGAATTTCTAGAATTGTTTGAATGGCAGTCGTTCTGTCTTTTGAGAAAACTTTCGAAGAATGTCAGTAAGGAAACTACCGAGCGTCCCTCCTCTCGCCTCGTCAAATGTCTTTAAAATTAACCGGACAAGTTGAAAAATCCTCTTTTCCTATAGTTACGAAATGGAATCGAGTTTGTAAGTTTGTTACATCTTGGCGTTCAATTTTTATAATGTGGCTAGAGGCCGGCCGGTGATCCGTGAGCGTCACTCGACCTCCACGAAGGCCGTGCCCGGCTTTTATTGATTTTTTATGCGCATTGTCCATTTCGTTCGTTCGTACCTACGCCCCCGCCCGTGGCGCTCGCCCGCCGCCGCCTCTGGGACATAAGAGCTTCGATATTGTGACTGTCGCTTATATTTGTCACGTTTAATTCCTTGCCAATACCATGGCGGTCATGTTATCAACATTACAGGTTTCAACAGTTTATTATTAATCAACAATTTAATTTGATATGTCTAAAGATATTAACTGTGATGATTCAGAGTTGCTCCTTTTGTATGCCAAACGGCTTCATAATATTCAATCAGTACTAATTTCAGTTGTATGTGGATAACATCATAGTAATATTTCAGATTTAAACACATATAACCCGCTTTTGTATTGTCTGTATTGGTTTCACTATTTTAAAAGTTTGAAATAAAAAGAGAAACTGAACATTATCTTTAATTTGTTCTGCTATTGTTATCATCAAAGTGCCCCTATTAAGCTATTCACTATTTCATCGTATCGACTGTTATATTGTACGTATTTGAAGAACGGATGCGTAGAAACGCAGAACTAAAACTGTCGTACTTTAAGCAATTTATATAATGTACCTACCACCTACCTAATTGCGGAATAACTTATAATATAATATGGTTGACAAGATTGTCACTGCAACTTTTTTAAAAAATGCAGTTGATCTCTTTAAATGTCCGGAAAGGTTAGATTTAAATAAATCAGACAAATGTGTTTGCAGACGTTTTTTATTTAAATCTTAAAACGTGAAGTAGTTGTAGCAGATAGTAAATGTTACTAATTGTATAATATTCGTGTAGAGAAAAAATACAGCTATTTACTGTAACTAATAGTTAAAGTTTAATAATAAATTATTATGAGTAGATTAGATTCGGCATCTTCGTGCAAACACGCTCTTGCGAAGTGTATAATTAATTAAAAACTAATATTGATTATTAAAATTAACTTCACCGTGTCGTGTACCTAGCATTACATTCGTTTACTCTATAATTAGGATTTTATTACTATTTTTAGATACAGGGAACTATACCTACTAGGGAAGGTACTCTACAGGTCCCACTAAACACAGCGCCCCAGCACCCCAAAGAACGGGTAAATTACTTCCTGTTGTATTTATGTTTATGTATTATGCACGGTTATAGGCAACGATAGCCGCTTTTCATCAGTGCAGTCTGTAATGTTTATGGTACGCACACGCATAAACATTACAGACCAATTTCGTAATGTCCTAAGAAAAAGACAAGTCAAAGGTATGACTATGGATGATGAGTCGTGTACTTGTTTGTAACTTTAGTGGCATAAGCAATTGTAAGGAAATATTCAAGACTGATTACAATTGGGGTGTGTTGCGTAAGAGGGGGACAAACTCGAAAACTTTGGTGAACTTGTTTTTTTTACATCGTAAAAGTTTTCACATCGTAGTGCTAAACTGATTTATGATGTTTTTGTTCCAGATTCGCGGACTACCAGATATCGACTTTTATATAAAAAGTAAGTTGTTACTTTTGTAACGCGCCTTTTTGTTTTACTAGGCTTTTACTTGTTTATTATTAATAACAACGTGTTTAGAATGGCCTACCACTATGATGGTTTCTGTCGCAGAAATCAATTAGCTGTTAGTTACCTAGGGACAGGTACTGTTCTAGAGGACAGGTGTAATTATTTTCACATTTGTAATATTCTCTAAAATCAGTATAATAAGTAATTAAATTTATAGTTAGTAAGAAGTTATTACTCAAAGAATAGGTAGAATCAACTCGTTCATAGTTTATATTTTAATGTTGGTATATGTATTTATTTTATACGCGAATATGTATATTATATAGTTATTTAGGTAAGTGTAAGTATAATAATGTATATGTGCATGTATGTATTACATATATTAATTTGTGTATTGTTTGGTGAAATTTTAGTTTGTATTCAATTTATTAACAAACTCCGCCTATGTACCAAATGTGCATGAAGTTTAAATTAATAAATATACTCCGACATAGAGTAGTCCGACTCTCAAAAAACCGCATCAACATTTTTTTATAATCATGTGTTTTTGACGTCACAGAATGAATAGGATAATCTTAATGAATGTCTACTATCTGACAACCCTATTCCTAGTTAGAGGCTAACGCTATATTAACCAATACATACGCTAGTAGCTTTTACCGGCGGCCCGGGGCTTGTACTTTTTTGTGACTTCAGCTAATTACTAATTCGATGTACTTAACACACCGTGAATAACGTTAACAAATGCACAAAATGTAAATTAGTGAGAAGGTACAACGCTTTAACAATCCACGTTTATAGTTATTGGACTTATTACTATTCACAGTTAACGACCAACATTTACCGAGCTCTGAGGAATTCAAGGAAGGGCAAATTGAGGATATCCAAAAATTCTCTTAATTCTAATTTTATCCGCCTTTGAGACCGTTTGCGGAATTTCAACTCAGAATTCCGTGCATTGACTCATGCGCGGGTGGCGCGCGCGTCAAACTCGCTCGTAAAGTGCTCGGTGTCGTACGTTGAATGATACATAGCTTTCATATCGGATGACATACCGATCTGTCTTTGATCCCTATGAATTATGTCCCGTGTCCTGCTGGGGCGCTAGGTGAACACTAACCACGTCACAAATCATCAAGCTTGCTAAACTCACTCCACAAAAATCGTCCCCCATACTATAACTTCGTCATACCATACCACTAACAAAGATATAATTTTAGTTCGATTCCCACTACGAAACAATACGTTCGCCAGTCGAATATAACACGAACGCTGCAGTGACGTAAACACCATAGTCGCGTGCGCCAGCCCATGTTCCAAGTTACATAGAGCTGTTTGTACTTGGCATACACGATCATTAAACATATATCTGTTAATAATAATTGCGATTGTCTGGTTGTACGTGCGCGGCGAGTTATGGCGCAGTTGCCGAGCGGTTTGAGACTCTCCCCCCTGCTTCGTCACCCACCGACCCCTCGGATCTGCGGCGAGCGGCGCATCTTGAGATGAAATGGCATTCAGTTTCGTTTTGTGACGGTTGAATGGGCGCCCGGTTTCGCGAATACGTATGAAGATATGTATCACACGACGAGTTTTCATATGAATATAGAACTTCATATATACTCGGAAATTTATTGAATGTGACATTCTAGTCTTATCAATCGTTTGAGTAGGTATCACACAAAGCTCATTTGTGTACGTAACTTGATAACATATATCAAGATATATTCACCGAGAGATAATAATGAAAGTTAACCGTGAACCTCGCGTCAACATTTTTCAACAAAAATATGAAGGTTTATAGTAAACTAACAACCCGCCCCGGGCTTCAACAATCATCAACATATTTCAATCAATTAACACAAAATCTTAACTAATTATACACCTTAACCTTCCTCATGAATCACTGTGTCTATTTGTGAAAACCGCATGAAAATCCGTTCAGTAGTTTTTCAGTTTATCACGAACAGAGAGACAGACGTGGCGGAGGACTTTGTTTTATAAGATGTAGTGATACAGTACAAAATCATTGTCAATTCTCACTTCCTTGTACTTATTCATCTGAGTTCGCAAACTAGGACTTGCTTTTTTTTGTCTCGAAAAGAAAGTAAGTTGTGCAGCCCAAGATGCCTGATACCAAAGCAGGTGCTATGGCAGATGTAAAAAGTTCAGTAAACTTCTTTACGGGTAGGCTCGACACTTCTATGGCGTCGTAACCATCCATAAGGACTATTGTCAATCAGGCGGCTATACATACAGTTTTGACCATTTATATCCAATAACTCAGAATTGACTACTTTACGAGGACATTATAAAGCACATGCTACAGTTTTTCCGTTAGCTTGCACATTTTTACGATCACGATCAGGGGTCGGCGCGGCGGCGGTAGTTTAGTACAGTCGGGACGAGGACTCACGCCAGCAACCGGTCCCTACGTGATCTCCGGCGACGCTCCACGACTTACTAATAACCACCGCCGTAACACATATACGTATACGCTCTATGGTACGTGTGTGTGCTCGGAGACAATTGTACTTCGTTACGACCAGTGTGCAATCCTATGGTTGGTTATAAGGCTTGGAATTCTCGCCAATAGTCAGTTTGATTTACAAGTATGCTACCCTGACCTTCACGAGCTATTGTTTACACTTCCCTTCCCTTATCGTGAGAAAGCGCGGGCCGGCTCGACCGGAGTGATACCACGGCCTTACAGAAAACCGGCAGTGAAGCAATGATGGCATTCTGTCTGCTCATTTGTCTCTTATACCATAAAAAAACCATCCATATAAGCAATACTCTTTTCCTTCCATTTCTTTCCCGTCTTGCCTACCTTTCTCTTTCAATAAACTGCCAATTTTCCCATTTTTAATTCCTAAAGTGCCCGGTTGCCGGCAATAGGCCTGCCCCTCGTTGGACCAACATATAGTTGGTAAAATGTGAGTGTTTAACCACCTCTGCCTACCCCTTTTGGAATACAGGGTATGAGTATGTATGTATATACCCATTGTTAATGTAAGCATGGACTGAGGCAGCTACTACAACCTACAGAATATCGCATCATTGTTGAAATTTCCAAAAATCATAGTCATCAGTATTTTGGTTTAATTAGTTTAGACTTCTAATGAACTTTCATAAAAAAATATGAGACTACAGAATTTATTCTTAATGCAAATGTATTTCAAACAAAATGTACTGATTATCTTGATAATGTCGTCATTCCATATCACACTTGGCAAACAAAAGCGTTCAGTTAATGGCTTTATCACGATAATGTTGGGATAGAGATTATTAAATGCTTATCATATTGCACAAGCAATGGGATACAGTGATTGGCACCGATGGGGTGAACACAGCATTGAATATGGCTTCACAGGCAATATCACGTCATTGTACTTACATACTATCATTACAAACTAATAGAACTCTAGCACAAAGGGGGTGAAGTTTCAATTCATTTCAATACTCACCACAACTGTATGTATGAAATGTAGAAACGGAAATACGTAAACAACAAGTTAGATAGAAGCTACAAAGACGCCTATATGAGGTGAGGAATTATTAGATCATTATATGTCTAGTAAATACGATTTGGCAATGCAATTCGAGCGTATTTAGTGACAGCGCAACTGATAACTGACACTGACGCGGGAAAGGCACACTGACGCGGGAAAGGCACTTAAAGGCCAATTGGACTATAATTTTTTCGACATTTTTACAGCTTTGATAGTCCATCTAGGTATATTAATGATCTAAGTTGTCCACATAAACCAGAGTATTTTGGCGAAATTATTACTTTTTACGGGGACATCATGTAGTTCGCCCTTTATTTAGGCATGTATGCCACGTACCAGAACAGTGAGTACTAGAGCTCCCCGTATAGTAGAATAGAATAAACTTTATTGTACACCATTAAAATATTGCTTACAGTAAGTACAAAGAACGGCCTTATCGCTAAATGCAATTTCTTCCAGGCAACCTTGGGATAAAAAAATAACCAGATATAAAACAATCTAATGGGTATTTTTGGTGTGAAAAACAAAAAAAAAATAATTTCAATTGAGATAAATTAAAATGTTAGGCTTAAAACTAGTAAATGATACCTATAAACATATACGATATAATTAGATAGGTAATACAGGGAAACAAATGTGATCACACAGTAACATTTAATATATTCATATTCACTATATACATAATAAGTAATACATAATTATATACTTCTATATTAATAAGATTATATTCGATAAATACAGAAAGGAAGAAAAGGAGAAATTAAGATTAATGAGAATTTAAATATAGTAGTTAAAGTATACTGTCATCGTGTAAAGCAATCAGTTTGTATGGAAAACTACAGTATCATTTCTCTTTAAATAAATAATTAATATAATTTACGGATGTTAGTATTGAGTCACATCATAGATGTAGAAATATTTGTTGTTCGTGTAAAAAGGCAGTGTAAAGAGACTTCTCGCCTCGTTGACTAGTGAATAACTGCATCGGTTGCATAACACCTATTGAATAATGCCAACGACACACAATCCTTCTATTCTATATGGTTAGAGTTTTATGCTATGACATGTATTGCAGTTATATGCTAATCTAATTCTCTGAAGTGCTTGAGAGGAAGAGCATTTAAAACGGGTGTATTTTAATACACATGTAAAATATGTACATTATTGAACACCAAAAGTGTATGTACATAAAAAATATTTTGTATAAAATTGTCCAAACAGCGGCGGCGATCATATCGCTAGCCACGGTTTCTTACAGACAACATTCAGGATCAATGGTTATTGGATAGTGATATTTAACATTTGTACTATAAACTGTCAAAGTAAATGCCAAATAATAAGATTGTGAAAGAAAAGACTATACTAGAATTAGAGCCTCTATTTGTTTTATATACCTAAAATACATTAAATATGAAAATAATAGATAGAATATAGCGAGGTTTAAAGTGGTTCAATTATTCAAATATAAATGTAGGTTAAAAGTAATTTGCTATAAAAAATGCCTTTTATGTAATATAAACGATCCATAACAAACAAATTTTTATTTGTTCTTTTTCCTAAATCCTTTTTATATGGTATATATTTTAAATTAAACAGATGAGATAGAAACATCAATTATTGATTAGAAACGATCTGTTGTTTAGTACTTTAAAAATACGATGTATCAAGAGTACACAACAAAAAAGTGGCCGTTACATGATAACCAAGTCCACAAAAGATTCTTAATTACCATACGGATGGATTGTTTAAATTCGTCGTGTTCGTGTGACTGTGCCTGCGTAACGGTGGCAGACAATACCGAAACATTCACTTCGTCCGGCTCCGGTTATGAATTGTATTTGCGACATTGTCTGACGATCGGTTCCTATGTAAATACTTTCTACAAATTCAAGACAACTTCTTCCATATCTTGGTGTTTGGAGCACTTGTTTATGATCTCCTTGGGCTAACGTTTAGATAGTTTGGTAAATTTTTCTACGTGCTATAGCAGTAAAATCGCCCTTATATGTTTGAGCTTCATGAAATGGCTAATCTTTTATCGTAAAAGAAAACGATAACTAATAAATGTTACTAATTGTTTAAGATCGGACTACCAGCTCCTGCATAATTTTGCATTGGAAACTACAGGGTGATTTGACAACCCCTTCTCTGAATAAATAATTCAGCCATTATTTTCTGCCATATTGACCTTGGTTACAGAGATAACATGCAGTAGGTACTTGAATATATAATAGGAGTTGAGTCAGTTTATATTTGAAACAAACAACAAATAAATGTATTTATCTACTCCCGTATGATAAATTATCTTAACTTATTAGTTCTTGCCCGAAATAATTTTATTAATTAACTTCTTTTCATTTGCATGGCTATGTATCGACTACTTAATATCTGGAAGTGAACTAACGGTACTTACTATAAACCCTTGTGGTTTTACAGTTATTTTCGGTATACATATATCTTTTAAGCGTTAAATAAATAATAAAAAATAGGTACAGAATATTGTTGTTCTGTAGTGTTATGACTTATGGGAACGTGGCCTCATTAACGAGTGAATAACTGCATTGGTTGCATAACACCAGCTACTAAATTACTCCAATGAAAAATATTATGTCTGTATTCTATATGGCTGCTATTTTATACTTCTTATGATAAACTTTAGTTGGTGATCAGTGTAATTATCTGAAATGTATATTATATTTTGTATAATACTATTTTGTCATGTTTACTACCAAAGTGTATTAAAAGTTAAAATATCAAATATAATACCATGATTTTTACTGCGAGTCGTCAACTTACATTCTATTGTGTCAATTACGAACATTTAATACCAAATTAATCTAAGTTCTCCGAAACACACGATACCGATTCATCCTCCAAATTC
The DNA here is from genome assembly GCA_949752705.1 of Callimorpha dominula. Lineage (NCBI taxonomy): Eukaryota > Metazoa > Arthropoda > Insecta > Lepidoptera > Erebidae > Callimorpha > Callimorpha dominula. Next base: position 13,594,583 of record OX457013.1, on the reverse strand, counting down.
CAATGCACCAGTTTAATGGCCACGTGCCTTGTACCGAGAATCGGGCACCAGGTATGTGCAAATCAATTAAGTTTAGCGAGGCCGCAGGAACTCGACTCTTTATTGTCTACGATACATACCGCACTGATAGTCTGTTCAGAGGAAGCCTTGTCTCGTGTAACTCCAACATCAAAGTTCGACGTTCGAAGTTTTAAAGACCATAGTCCGTGATAGCTTAATTAGTCTCTTCTTAATTCCAATCAGAGCCAATCGCCACTCTTTCAATTCTTTCTTGATTTCGAGAGGCTAGTTTTTATTTCCTCTTGATGTAAATGTATAATAAATGAAAATGATTAATATTTTTCGCTAGACTAACAAATGATCTCTTGTAGTTGGTTTTTTTTTTTTACACACAACATCAACGTATCTATAAATTATATTAACACCAGGTTACAGGTACAGGTTAGATTATTATTTCATGTAGTTGAGTAGTTGTAATCCTCGGCCAGTAAAGCAAGGCGGCGTTCTACTTTTCTAGAAAGAGTTGTTTATATGTAAAGAAATGTTCATTGTCCATTGAAGCTCCTATTCTTTGTCGTAAAACTGTTTGAGTTTGACACTTCTTTATCAAATTTGATCTGTCGTAAAACTAGCTCAATTCAATTTCGTTTGAATACAATTAAAGTACTTGCTAATACTATTAATCTGATGCCGGATTATATACGTGAAAGGCTTCGTATCAAATAAATTATTATACCTATTATTACCTAATATATTTGTGATATTAATTGTTATTGGCATAATGATATAAGAACTACCGAGTCCTTGACATCATTACAAATATTTAAGTCCTATAATTTATTATTGACTTTTTTTATACATATTACTTGACTTTGTATTTTATTGCCATGAATTATGTATATCTTTTGTTATTTAAAAAAATGCTACGAATATTTACAATGTTCTAACAACTGTTAAGATAGGATATGGTCAAATGGACAAATTACTGATTAATATCTTTGAAGAATATACCCATACAATATTTAGAAATAAATGATTTGATATGAATTTCATATTCTCGACATTCTGGGTGTGAATGGGTATAAACAGGTCATTCCGGGAAAACGCTTTATGGTCATAATGATGTATAAATGTTATTTTCGTTTCCTTTTGGTTCCTCGGAGAAAATGTGAAACATAAATTTTATTCATGCTTTTTTTATTGCAATGTACTCTTTAAAGTATCAATAAGTATTGTATTCGTTTCGTTTTGTGAATTATAAGTAGAGATCGGATATTCGGATGCATATTTACCTAAAGTTGAGATGTTGGCTATTATGGAAAGCACTTTTTTATCGAAAGAATCCCGCGATTCCAGGAAATTTAAATTTAAGTGTACCTATACTCCGTGAGATGTAATAAACCCCAGTTTGACACAAATGACACTTGCTCTGTTACAACGTATAATGGTTGCTTTTCCCTACTTTTATTGTCAGTGATTTTTGACGAAGCAAAAACAACCTTATTACGTTGTAACAAGTGTCAAATCGGGCCTATTAAACCCCAGGAAATGTAAGCATTTTGTAAGAGTGCGAGTGAGACGGCAAATTATACTTGCTTGTGCGCAAGTAGCGACGCGACAATAAAACTGCATTCGTAAATAAAAAATACTTAGAAGCCGCTTCCATAATTTGCTATCCAAAAAATAACTTTAGGTAAATATGCATCCGATTATCCGATCTCTATTTATAAGTGTTCGTGAGTGAGCTGCATTCATGTTGTATGTGAATAAATAATGTATGGTATTTCATCTTGCAATATTAACGCGATAGGTACCTACTTGTAATTTAAATGAATCAAAATGTATTGTTAATAGATAGTCGGTAACTAATTCATTGAAACTAGACATCGAAAAGGTAGTCGGACCAAATTTTACAGAATAATAAACATACTTGGGGATAACTTTGAGCTACCAGTTTTGTCCAGAGAGCATTAGATACATACAAAAAATATGTCACTTCACAGCGCACGGTGCCAGTGATTGACTCACTAAGCCGCGCCTATGTTATTTGACTTTCAAGTCAATTGGGCTACTTGTCACTCGTTACTGTCCGTTACGTATTATGATATTCAGGAAAAATACCGACAGCACCAAGCCGCTGAAAAACTGACACCATTTTGGTTGATGGAAATACGGACGGAAATAAATTTAATATTATCTAACTGAATTGTTTACAGAGCACGTAAATTTAGCAAGGCATTATAGAGGACAGCTAGAGCCAAAGTGATTGATTATTTGCTGTTAATTATACACATACTGGATTTACTGAACTTCTACAAAGAACGGTCTCGCATCGCCTTTGTCCATATTGGATATTTTTCATTTATTTCAATTTCCACTAATTAAATCATTTGAATAAAGTGATAACCAGACAGACAGATTTTTATAATTAGTTAGTTGGGAGAAAGGTTAGTTGCACTATTTTTTTTTGACATGACTGATGAAGCAGGCTGTCACAAATTAATAAATCTGGAATATCCGGATGGCTCCGGACATGTCCCGTTAAAAAAAACCTTATTATTAAAATTGACATAATCATTTATAAAACTTTGTTTAGATACGTGGACAAAATGCATTTTCTGAAGAAAAACAATGTTTCAAAATGAAATAGCTGAAAAATAGTAGATTTTTACTTTGAACTCTCAAATATGGCTAAATCGTTCTGTAAAACTTTGTATACGTGCGCAACCATTATCAGAGTACCCATAGATTTTTTTTAATCCTATCGAAGTAGCAAACTAAGCCACTTGGAATCATTTACGACGTCGTAAAAAATAACCACACTTTCCTTTTGAGCAAACCTCCAATATTCACGCCAGTTTTATTGGAGCGCACGGTCCCCTTAGTATAATATAGTAACACATAGGGTGGGATCTCTCGCGCCCTTACGCCTCGATTCACGTGGCATCATGTTACCAACGGTCCTTTGTAAGAGAAATGTGATAAACAGGAAAATGCTTCAGGCTATCCGTCTACGTAACGACAAGATACACCGCGCTCGGAATTTTAACCTTATGAATTAATTTACATCATAAATACGAATGACGTGTCTGTTTATAGAAAATTAAATAAATTGACCTTCGATGTACATTATTGCATGAACTAAAAAACGATTTTGATTAACCGTTGTTTAGGAGACTTGCGAATTTGACAATTTAAGAAAATCTTACTACACAGCAAACAGCAACTTTCCGCGCGCGCCTCTTTGAACCGGAACGGGGGCAAGGCCCTCCGCACGCAACGGAGTGGCTGCCTACTGTTTAAGACGCTGCTAAGGTCTGTCGGGGTTCTCAGAGACTTTCGTTATATCCGAGTCGTGTTTTAGTCGGTTCGATTCCGAAATACCACTAGCAGCCGGGCAAGCGTTTCTGTGCATTAAAAAAATAGCACATTACATACTTTTGTATTGTTGGCAAGTCGCGCAACTGACACTTCAGTGTTTAAAAGGCACCTGCAATCGCATAACATTAGCCATAAGTAGTAATAAAACACCTATAAAACTAGTAAGTTACGGACTGAACATTACCCGGTTGTGATGCTGAACTTAAAGTTTACGTAAAACCTCTGATAAGTCTTGCAATCTTATGCAGTTTTGTATTAGGCGACCTAGTGCTAATGCAGTGTGCACACATCTGGTGTTTGACACGCAAAAGGAGAATGCACCGAACTTTTTCAGTGTGTTGAGAATTTAGCTAATTAATATCTATTATAAGAAGTGTTTTGGTCTTATCTAGGCTTATCTAGTTTAAAAAAAATGATCAGTCGATTTTTGACGTCGGAACAAGAAGCTTTCTTCTTTCGTTTCAAAACGAAATTATTAACGGAAGAAGGATCTTTGGCTTTCCTTATTTCGAAAATTAATTAATTTGCCTGTGGAGCTCTTATTGTTAATGTTCCGCGTTTCAATTTTCATTATCTTTTTTTTTATTAGTATAAATTTCTCGTATGGTTTTGTATATTTCGAAATACATCAAAGTAGTCGTAAAAAATACGTTTCTGCTTTTCTAAGTCACATAAATACTAGACCCAACATACAGTTAGCAATGGAAAAAAGTTCTAATCTATAGTGTCATTGTGCCCGGATCATGTACACGAATCCTATGTGTTAAGCAAATCCTGTGCTTGGGTACTGAACAGTTTAATTTGCAATTCTATTTTAATCAATTATGATTTAACCTTGTCTGTTTCCACTTATTGTGATTAAGAAATAATTGCATGCTTGTTTATTAATAGTTTATATTTATTTTATTTTCATACACACGAAACATATATATTCAAAAAAGTTTTGATGTTTACTTACTAACCGTACAATAAGTGCGTAATACGTTTTCATACCAAGTACCTACAGCAGACACAGATGCGACGAACTTATTTCCCAACTGGAATGTAATAACTGCGTGAATCAATTAAAAACTGCCAAGTAAAGTTTCGCGGTCCCCGGTCCCGGCTGTGTGATTTAGGCGTTTAGGTGCTACAAAATTGTGTTGGTTTGCGCCAAAAACATGCATATGTATATCATTGTATATATTGTATAAGGTCACATTATAAAACTTTGTCTTAAGGTTTTTATAATTGCACTCTGAAATAAATAGCCAGCGACCCGCCCCGGTTACGCACGGATGCAATGTAGATACTAATGTGGTGAACAATTACCGTCATATTTCAACAAATTAACCCAAACAATACTAAACTTTACGTATAAACCTTCCTCTTGAATGACTATCAATTGATGACAACCGCATTAAAATCCGTTGCGTAGTTTAAAAGATCTAAGGGATTCGACTTTGTTTTATACTATGTAGTGATAGAATACGACTAATAAACACTAGTATGTATTTAGTAGTAAATATTTATTTGCTAATAATATCAAACCAACTGCAGTTCTTTCAGACAGTAGTGTTTTAAAATATTAATGTTATATTTGAAGCCGATTTGTTGCTGTAAAAATGTGTTTTCTACAAGCTTTACAATTTAAAGCTCGCAACATCATTTTATTCTGTTATCCGTCCACCGCAATCCGCGGGTGGATTCTAACCCGTGTTGTATGTTTGGCTTGGTTCTGCATAATATCACACGTTATATAATGTATGTCACACAATCCGTGTTGAAGTACTCTTTATGATTTATCCACATATACACTTAGGACGGGTCTAATACTTAAAAACGGACCCATTGTCCGGCTCCCAAATCACATAATCCGATTTTGAACGTTGCAAAGCCGTGCTTCTGTAATGTAGGGAATATTGTGCGCCAACGTCAATTTGTATTAACGTGTAAATTGTGCGATGTGTTAATGTGGGAATGAATTTGCTCGAATAATTTCTGTGACGTAAAAACTTATAGGTCTGGACGCCGCTGATTTCGTACCTCTCGTGTTTTATGATATAAAAATACATATTTACTAGAATTAAAGCATGCTGTTGTAAGATTTTAAATTCCCGTAAACATAATGTATTTATGTAATTGTATATTTCATAACAAATACAATAGTAAGTAATATACCATATATTACTAATACCTTGATACAAATAAAGAAACTCTTGTACTGTTATTTTTTTTTATAAAATTACATCACCCGCAAGCACATGGCCCTCTCGATATCTACTAAAGGTCATCGGTGTATATAATATAATCAGTATAATCACTTGCATCGATAGCAGTGTTATTTGTTCATTATCTTAGCTCTGGCGGCTCTAATGCGTGCGTCCAACCATCTTCTATATGGTGGAACTACCTCCACCTACTGTTAAGTCGTAGCAGTAATCCGATGAGCCTCATACAGACAGGGCTGGCCTGTTGGTCTAGTGGTTAGTGACCCTGACTGCTAAGCCAGAGGTCGTGGGTTCGATTCCCACCCAGGACAAATAATTGTGTGATGAGCACGATCATTTGTTCTGTGTCTGGGTGTAATTTGTCTATAATATGTATGTATTTAGAAATATATAAGTATGTTTATCAGCAGTCTGGTTACCATAATTTAAATTCAAATTCAAAATCATTTATTCAATTAAGACACTAAGTGACATTTAAATTGAAGCTAGAGTTAAATCATAGATCGGCACAAACAGACGCCACAGCATGTACTGGATTGTCAAGGTAAATTAGGTGAAAAACACCAAAATCTACTGCCTGTTTGTGTCGATCTATAACTTCCAGTTTCCAAAATGCGTAGGGCCTTATGAGAAGAATACTGGCAAAGAAACTTAGTACAGGCTCTGCCTAGTTTGGGATCAGACGGCCGTGTGTGAGATGTGTGGAGTTATTATTATTATTATGTGCACTTTAATATTGAATATTTGATTCTCGGTAAGGGGCATGAAGGTGTGTGTATCGTAGAGGGTGTCGGTTATTTCATCACACATTAATCTTGATCCCAACATATAAAACTTTCAGCGAAGCAAGCAATGAACTTCCTTATTGGATGAGACCAAGACGTTATAGGTAATGCTTTATAAGGTGTGTCATGAAGATGTGTGTTCATGTTACTTTATGACGTTGTTTGCCTCGCATGCACAATAATTCTGCTTGAAACTTAAAATTTTCATATGTTAACTACGGGAATGAGTCACAAACTTCAAAAAAAAAATAGTATTCGACTTATTTTGTAACTAAATTAACTATCTGTATTGAAAATCTATGATGCAAAATACAAAACGTGTAGTGTCACGCTTCGACTGAACTAGAAATTCATAACATAACATAAACATTAACATTAAATTAATGTTTTTACACTTGCACTAAAAGTAAAGCTCCAAATTCTATTAAAATATTTTAGAGCGTACACCAAAGTTATGTATTGTGATGTCCAAGTATTTTCTATTGAAATTCTTGCCTTTTATGTATGAATTCAAACTTAATAACTTTTACAATAGCATAGCAAAAATACTAAGCATGCTATATAATAACTATTAGCATGATAATCAAATCAATGGAAACCAGGCAATACATCATGGCGAACCCTTGGGGAAAGTACACGCGAGGTGTTTATGCGGCCGCATGAAGCGGTGATCGTAGATCATTTATTATAACGACCTGTGTACACCAACCGATGGGTTTTATGCGCTATTAATATTGTTATTAATGTCACTGATGTCATGACGTCAGATGTAAGGTCGGTTGAATTAAACCAAATGCATGATTTTTGAGCTCATAAGAGAACATATAAGTGTAAGTAAGTAAGAAAGAACTTTTAAACTGTTTGTGTATTTTCTTCATGTCCAATACAAGGGTGTTTTTTTTATTTTAATTATCAAAAAATGGATTTATTGGGAAATTCGGGGGACCTTTGAAAATTAAGCTAGATGGATTATAGACATTGAATAAATAAAAGAAATTACCAAACAAAAGTACACTGCAATTTATGTTCTTGTTAAAAAAGTATTTACAAATTAAGCTTTTCATTTACTTGTAATACTCAAACAAAAATTGGTACTTACATAATAATGAATTTATAACATTGCGTTTTTAAATTGGTGCTCGCTCCGTGTTTCAGATTTTCCCGTTCTTTCTTGATTTATAGTCGTAAAAGTAAACTTACACACAAATGTATGTATAGCAGAAACGAGGTCACGCCGATTGACATACGAGCTAGCGTTAGTAAAATAGCAGTGGTTCAATGACACAGTACAAAAGAAAGCACAGTAGTACCACTCAGAACGAAAAGTTGTCTAACAGTACTTTTCCAACGCGTCGAAAATAAATTTATTGCCTGCCTGCTACGTCACATGGTTCACTTCTTCAGTGTCTCTTCTCTTTGAGTAACGCTTTTTGTCGAATTACTATTTCAATTAAAAGTTAATTGTGCATTAAAGTAATATTATAAACTACATATCTATGCTATCTGCCAACCGAAGACTAGTTTTTTGTATGCACCTTATGAGAAGTGTTGATTTATTATGATTAATTTTATGAAGGCAAACCGGATTTTTGTTTTAACAACTTCGAAAATAAAAATACAATAAATCAACACCATTATTGTTTTTTTTTTTTATATACTGATGAAAATGGCATTTTATACGTCGTTTCGAAACGGTGAATGACTATTCCATTTAGAGTTAATTTAAACAACAGCATTTCAAGTTATTGAAATTATTTTAGTCTTTAAATAGATTTACTTATAAATTTTATTAAAAAAATCATATTAACGTATTCGAAAGTATAATTAATGTCGGAGTGATGGACGTATATGTATCATTAATATTCATAAATAACTACGAGTCCTTTTGTTAGACTTCTGGTTAATATTTTATTAAATACAGTGCGGTGGTTGGGGTTGTGTTCAGTGAATGACCGTGCCTCGGAGACAGCAAATGTATGTAAACGAGATATTCTCTTAATGATACCGACGCGACGTTTACTAGGGTACTTTGTAAAATTCTTTTACAGATTATTTTTGCTTTTGGACTTTGGCTGTTCTTGATAGTGGACCTCAAATGGTTGGTGCAAATATAGATCTTAATTATACATACAAAACCTTTAATGTCTCGATCTATCCTTATGAGATTCGGATATGAATATGATCAGATTATGATTCCAATGAGACATTATTAAAGATACTCGATAATTCTTGACTTCATTTGTTATATTTGAAGGGATCACCCGCTCTTAATGAAGAGTATTATTTCCTACGTACACGGCTATAGAACGCAAGTGACTCACTCAATAAACAGTATTAATGATTGACGTTGAACATTATCTTACACGCAGATGTATGTTTTCAACGACACAATCGGTCGCATGTCGATCAAAACATGTCTCGTACTTTCTAATCGTCGCTCGAGTCGGTTGATTCACGATTACACAAGAACAAATTACCTACTTGTATTGGTAAAGCAAGTAGAAACTATTGACCAATATCTCTGTTACCGGTATATGCTTTTACTAGAGACCATACTAAATTTTGTACATAATCATACGAACACACCTCATCATCACCTATTTAATAGTATGAACTGTCTACAAATAATTATTGAGTTAGCAAGCAAAAATGCAGAAGTAATGTTCGATTTTTTTTCAAAGAAGTTAAAACAATATTTGAACTCGATCTAGTCAAGATATGGTTGTATAACATAATTATGTCAAATGCTAATATTAGGGCTATCTAGCCACCATAGGCTTAATATGTTTCAAGTTTCTCAAGAGGGTTTCCAAGATTCCGCAAGGGTTGTCGGTTTATAATATTTCTTCTTTCAAATATACTTCTGATTAAATTCGTTGTGAAATCCAGGGTAGTTTATCATTCCGTTTTGTGCTTGTTGTTTTCGTTGTGTTGCCATGCTGTTAAGCTTGTTATAAATGAGTCACAGCAGTACCAGTGCGATTGGGATTACTCCCATAATCATGTTTGGCAGTAGATTAGAAATATTTTATATCTCTACATGCTGCGTATTGCCAGGATTGGCGGTATTTTTGCGTTTGTTTGCGATATGTTTTTTATGTTGGGTAGGCTAATGGTAGGCAGCAATATTGACCTAATTCTCAATTTTGCAATAAATAATGTAAATGACCATTTAAAACATTGTCAAATTTGAGGTATATTATTTACATCTTGATTTAATATGTATTTGTCGATTCGTACTACATTGTTACTGTTCGTTACTTATTAACTACTATTCTCCCAACGAAGTTGCCAACTTGACATCAGAGTATTAGATCTTAGTTAGACTTCTATTTTCATTTAATAATGCGCACTTAAATTCCTTTTCTTTCTTTTTACATAATAGTACCTCGATGACCTGGTTTTTTTTTTACGTTTTCTAAAAATGAAACCTAGCTAGTTCGATTTATCGCCCCCGAAAACCCCTGCATACTAAATTTCATGAAAATCGTTGGAGCCGTTTCAGAGATTCAGATTATATATATACATTGAAACAAGATAATAATAAAGGTATTAGATATAAATTGGTATAGGTATTGGTGACCGTTCGAGATTACGAGTTCACGTGATCTCCTGGCATACATTTTTATATTATTACTCATCTGCATAGTCATCATCTCTTTGTCTTACAGTTCCCACAGTAATTCTAAATATGATCACGCATATAACAATAAGTATGTACGACCTCATAAATACTCAATATAGTCAACGAACGGATGTTGGGAAACGCACTGGCGCTCGAGGAAGTTTTACCTCCTATGTTGATATTTTCCTGTTCGCTCGTCGTTTTCAAGGTAAAAAACTCAGTGAAACATTCTATGCAACGTGTCCTATAATTACATTTTGTGTTACGTCATTGACGTCAGAACAGACACAAGACAGCAAGGAGTCCAACAAACTCAAATTTGATTTTGTGAATACAATAATCCACCAGAAAAGTATAAGAAATAAGAAAGGACGTTTTTAGCTTATTCAACACTTGATAACCATACCTGATGAACATTGCTAAGTAAGAGCAATGTCATTACAAATCATTATACATTTTAAATACTTTTACAGGTATTATATTTTTTATATACATATTTTATACAGGTAGTTTTTTATCGCACCAATTATCCCCTGCGTTCACTAAACAAGATAAAAAAAGTTTGGCTTTTCTACTTCCAAATCCTAAAACATCAATATAGTGCTTGAACTATTCGTGCGTTTTAAATCCAATAAATGATATACATTTATTAATCTTCATCTTGATAAATATCATTCAAATTTCATTTCATTAATTGAAAGTCAAATTTTTTACTTGACAAAAATTATACTTTGTTTCGGTCAACCGAAAACGCCGTTTTTATTACAACGTAAAAGCGTTCCAACCTAAAAATATATATTCAGGCAACTCAAAGAATTGTCTTTGATGTCTTAATTTGAGCTTTAATAGTTCCCTCGTAGCTCAACGTTAATTGCGTTTCTTTGTGAAAGAACTCGCTTCCAATCAATACCTTCGTGATTATTAATTCAAGTCACTCACGCTGAGTCAGCAAGTGTAACAGAATTGCTAACTTAATTATGGAGACCGGACGCTAAGCGAATGTTTATATTGTCTCTTTACATATTGACTGTTACGTAGGCGATGTTAGTTATATCGTTTTCTGACATGCCTTTATAAATAGTGTGTGTATAAATGTAGGCTGCATCGTGTATTCCAATGTTAGGTAAACCCTGAGACCCTGGAAATATGGACTGTGACGAGTGACGGAACATCGTGTGGTTTTAGTCAGTTCGAGTCCGACATACCACCCTACCGCGTAGCCCGGGTGGGGTGACTACTCGTTTGATATTCCACACATTAAAAACAGAAAGGTAAACCCAGTTTAGAAATGAAACGAGGCAAAATTTGTTCCTATTCTTTCAATGGGTCAATAATTTTTTTCTTGGTTTTACAACTTCGCTGTAGAATAATAATTAAATTAAGTCAAGTCCCACTGCTGCGTTTTAATTATACTGTTTCAGATTAAACAAAAGTTATATCATATTGTTACCATAATGTTCCAATAGCTGTGGCACTTAGGAACGAGCGAAGGCTCACTAATGGAGTTTAAATTTTGACATAGCATAGCCCTTGAGCACGAACGATTTTAATTCCCGGTCGTAGCTGAATTTCCGTTCGATTGAACATCGCCACGCGTCGAAGGTTCCTGAGACGTCGAATTCGAATATGTAAAGTAATTCGCCTCCGAGCTATACGAGGCCGTTTACCTTAGCGACGAGATTATGCTGAAACTGACCCAGCTTACAGAGGTAGCTCGTTGAATGGAATGTTCTGGAGTCACATGGAGTGGCTTTTGTTAAAGACACAAGTATATGAACTTTTGACAATTGTTTCTTCTTCTGCGAGGACGTTTCCCCCTTTGTTACTATCATACTTACTAATATTATAAATGCGAAAGTAACTTCATTCTGTCTATCTGTCTGTGACTACTCAACCGATTTAAATGAAATTTGGTACACAGATAGTCTAGAGCCTGAGAAAGGACATAGGACTTTTTAATGTTTTAATGCGAAAAAAGGGGTTTAAGGGGTTGCAAGGTGGGGATGAAAAGTTGTATGTAAGTATCGTTAATTAGCCTAAATAATAAAAAATTCTACCCAAAGACTATTAGACGCGGATGAAGTCGTGGGCACAGCTAGTAGCATATATTCTCATTTTGTAAGTTGGAAACCGCTGTTATTGTGGTTTTATAATGGTTTGATTGGCCTTATAGTGCTTTTGGCATTTTATTCATTATATTTTGTTTTGATAGATTGCTTTACAAAAGTCCCCTTATTGTGTTTTATAAGATAACACTTGTATGAAGATAATGCATCTATGATACATGAATAGTAATGAAATAAATGGAATGCGCTCATGTTTATCTATCGAGATAGAACAAAGCGTTTCAAATAAAGTGGTTCAAATAAAAAAAAAACATATATCTAATAAGTAACCAAAATAAACTTATTATAATTTTACATTTTCTGTCTGTAACAATAATAATAGTAAACATACAGTTCGGTATCGTTACTGCGAATATAGTTTCTTAATGACATGTAGGACATTTCCATTTGATTTGACACGTATACGAAGTTTTTATCTCCTAATGTAGTAATTAGCGTTTTCTCCTTAATTAATAAACTTGACTTTATAGAACTTGTTTAGAAATGATAAAACTTAAGTAGATCGTAAGTGTACTTAAAGTACTCTTGCGTAATTGATTAGGTTTTTACACCTTTCGTATTAGGAAAAACCCAAGTATTAACGGCTTTACACACTACGTTTATTAGCATATTAAATTAATAGGTACATAGTTGTTTATCTAGTTCTTAAATTACTATTTATCCGTTGTTCGGTAGCCATGTGACGTTTTTGTATCATTACAACGGCCTGCTTCACTAACAAACAGCAGCTGGATAGCGATCCGCTTTCATTTGCTTTCTCGTATAAGGTGAGTGTGCAAGCGAGAGTCGCTTAGCAACAGCTAGCCGCATCGTGGACGTACACCATTGGCCGAGCGATTTGGGCGAGAAGGTACCGCAAGATGCTTCATGCCATTGCCGGTCGTTGTCGCAAACAACTGTTTGTAGCATTAGTCTATTGATCATTTCTTGTCTACGAACTGTTGAAACGGGCTATTGAGTTGGACATTAAAAAGTCAACGGTAATTTCATAGTACTGTATTTTTAGATTATTTTGGTACACTCTAGTAATGTTATTTTCATTAATTTATTTAGAATGCTCTCAGGTAACTTTTTATTATTAATAATGTCATTGTGCTTAAGGTAGCATGGCGAGTCCTAACTGAATTAGTATAGAATTTATGATTAACTGTCATTATATATTTTTCTGTATCGAGACGAAAAAATATTTCAAACCAAATTTTTAATGAAACGCATTACGTATGACGTTTATTACTACAGGTAGCGTTTTTTTGTTATCTCTTTATGCTTATACTCGTAATGTCAGGCAGGTTGTGAGCTCTCTGAACTTGATCATCATTAGTTGTTAAGCGGTTTTTTATGAATAAATGTTCACAATATACATTTATCGGCAGCGCTATCAAGACGGAACGTATTAATAAAAATAAATATATTAAATATTATAAAATAAAAGTTTTATTACACTGATATAGGTTATTCATTCTTTGCATTCCTTATTACACTAGGGACATTTTCATCAATCTACAATCTACTAGTAATCTTACCGTGAAGCTATTCTGAAGTTAAGTTTACACTAAATAGCTAGTTAGTATTGCAGAATCGTCTTAATGAATTGAATATTCGACTTACACCGAGACTACAAAACTCCACACACAATCACATTACTTACTTTCAGCTCATTTCCTCTAGCTAGCTGTTTGTGTAACCTGTGCGTTGACCCATGACCCTGCGCACCTTCACGCCCTATGCATGCGCGCTCGGCAACTAGCAATTCGAACTCTGCACTTTTGCTGTGCACTTGTTCGGCTAATACGTATAAATTGTACATGCAAAGGGTGTGTTAATATCGTGTGAGTAGGTTAGTGCTGTTCTAGGGAAAGGGGATTATTTTAATATGTTAGGTTATTGTTATTTAATTTTTTAGCATACGTGAAGTTGCCTAATTTTCCATAATAAGTCTGTACAAGTGTATTAATTATTAAATTAAAAATTAAATTATTGGTGTCTACTTTGACCTCCATCACAAGTTCAAATACAGACACAAGAACCTGATATATGCGCGTTGTAATATATATTTACGTCCAATTGTACCCGTGATCTGTGTATAAACGTTTATCTGTCTTGATTATACTATGAGTGTTTGTGTGTGTGTGTTGCCATATAGAATGAGATCATGGACTGTGAACTCTTGATATGAACGATGTTGAATGAAAGAAATCTCGCAGACAATACTATGCGATGCGTAATATGTGTTGTTATTATGAAACTATTATGGAGTTATGGAGGGTTTGATGTATAGTTTTATTAAGGATTTATGCTAAACTTAATAAAAGGGGGCTATTTAATGCTAAAATAAATCATAGCAAACGAAATTCAAAATTATAGTTTATTAAATAATTATTTATTTTATATGTTATTTATACCTACTTAATATGTGAAAGATTCTAAACACGTGCATTGGGATAGTTAATAGGTTTGTTACTTCTTCATGCTGAAACGGCTGTACAGATTTAGATGACATTTGAGTTAGCTTGTATTCTGGATTAAGGTATAGGCACACGTAAATGAATATATGATATGTGTAGTAAATGATATTAAATAATAAATAGACTTAAGTTAGCTACATCTAGAAATAAGTTACCCAGTATTTCATTAGGCCTAAAAAATCCTGGAAAGATAATGTATGCTTATAAATAAATCGAGATTCACACGTACAAAGCCGCGTGTTAAAGTGGAATGTACGGAAATATCTTTAATATAGAAATTAAAAAAAAAACGATCTCACTGAAATATCAACACGCCTGCTTATGGTCTTGAAAACGTATGTAGTATTGTTATTATTATACAAATCTAAACTTTTTTGCTTCAAGATTATAATTAGCTACAAATCGAATAAATTAAAAGATGCATAGAGAGAAATGAAATAAATGGATTAATTAAAAAAAGAACAATGGGCAGGAAAAAAAAGAAATAAAGAAAAAAACATGTTTACTCAATGACACTAGGGTACTTTAAGGTGATTTTTGATTGACGGTTTACTATTCAGGGGGAAGGAACGGGTCTAAAATTCAAAGTCCGTCTGCAACAAAGTTTAAATGATTGAATCGTCAAAGTCGCCACGGCAAATGGATAATTCTCTAGTGCAAAAGTTTTCTTTTCACAAATTATAATACAAGAAAATTTCATTCTCAATAATTAAAAGAATATTTTTTGACGCATGATGAACTAAATCAGTTACAAAACGTTATCAAGTATTCGCATAACGTTCTATTTACGTAAGTTAAAAGTAAACACACTTGTCAACTAGAAAGTGATTATTTCCTACTTTCAAAGAGAAAGCGTGATTGATCGGAGACCTTTTGAAGTCTGAAACGCAATTTTATTTATGACAGCATAACTATTATATAGATGTACTATTTCTCCATTAATAAGGGTCTCTTCATCATCTTTCTGTTTAAAAGGAACGAACTTTTAGTATATTTCTATGACGATGACATTTCTATAATTCTCTGACAAAGTACAAAAATGTTGTACACCTACGAGAATAAACGTCAAAAAAAAAAAATGATGTCCTTGATTTCCTTATCACTCTTTTTTTATTATTATAATCATCAGTATTTTTGTAATATTCTTATTTAATGGCATTATTTTAAATGAATTAAAAGTAAAAAGTAATTCTACAACAACAATAATTATTAAACATGGTGTTCTATACTGCGCCTAAAATAAGAGGGATCCAGGCATAGCTTTCTTTTTTTTTTTTTAAAAGACAACTCCCGCATTAGGAATAATCCTGTGTCGCGGGGGGCTTCACAAACATTCAAACAACGGACACAAAGAACACCCAGACTCGGGACAACTATTTGTGGATCACACAAATTTTTGTCCCGTGTAGGATTCGAACCCACAACACTCGGCGCGGCGTAGTGGCGAGGTGACCACTTAAACCATTGCGCCATCCGTGCAGTCTTTTATTAAGACATCCGGTCCCCTCCCAGGTTCCCTCATTACTTAGCCCAATCTTTGACTCGATTAACTTTTAATATAGAAACCAACCATTTGCTATTGTTAGATTGTTTTTTTATTTTTTCGCAACATTATGATATATTCTGAACTTTTAAACATCTTCATCCTATTTTAGCCACGTAATGGGTCTGTATAATAAGAAGACATGGCATTGTCTAGTTGCAACATCTCTTCATTTTGTGTCGCCATTTGGTTAGCTGAACGTAGGAAAATTTCGCATAGCCAATAGTGAGCACAGTTCATCGTTAACTCATATACCTGTTATTGCAGTTAACTCACGAGATACCGATTTTCTTTGAAATCGTACATTACTCCCAAGTTTATTGGTTGTTACTTCCATACCATAAGGTTCATCTCTGCCTATAAAAAATAACTACCTCTACTGTCTCTGTACAAATGGGATACGATTTGGAGAACGCAAATTTGGAGCTTATTACTATAATAATTAAAATGCAAACTGTGCACGATTATACCACACCATAATACTTTCAACTATTTATTAGAAGTTTATGAAATACTAAACTATTCAAAAATGCTTATTGTGGCATAACTCTTAAAGTTATTATGGCATACTCTATCTTATAGTTATTTATTACTAAAAGGTTAGATTACAAAACATTTCTACAAATTCCACTTATTGCTAACCATCAATAAAAACGCGACGTCTGCATATTGGCTGTACAGTTTACCCATATTTCACTTGCGTAGCAAATCGTTGGACTATTCATAGACGTAATGTGCCTCGGCCGAAGCCAGTTTCCAAGCAGTAATAATATTGAAAGACAGCTCGCCCGCTTCCGCTTAGCTCGCTCGGGAGGAATGCTGATACAGCCGCCAGGCATGACATTCTAGTTAGGACACTTGCACACTATCATTTCATATACACATAACGTGTATAGTCTTGAGACAAACAAATATGTGGATGGGCATGGCTTATTAGTATGAAAGGGGAATTTAAGCACTAGTTCACCTTCATAGCAGAGAACTCTCAGCTTAAAACTAAACTTGAAGCCAACATGGTAGATCTTCCTGTTTTTGGAATCCGTGTGCAACGTCCTTACTTTGTGGTCCTTTGTGCATATCCACTAGAAATTTACTAAATATGTATATTGTTAGTAACCATGTTAATTTGTACACCACGTTATGTGGTAGGACGTAGTGCATCAACATTTATATATTTAAGATCTTTGTAAAACCTATGTGCCACAAAAATGATAAATAAATAAAAAATAAATAAATATTACATTTATTTAATTTACACTAGATTTCTATGCAGATTGAGACTATAGCTGCTCTTAAAGTTTATAGATACTACAATAAGTTAAAGATGCAACTCAAACTTGATCAGCAAATCTAAGATTTATATCAATTTAAAAAAACCGTAGCTTGGATTGCCTTTAACTTCTGGGTTATCTATCAACTTCACTCAACTATAATAATAATTTTACGAAAAATAATAAGACCAAATCACAATAGTAACTTTGGTCAAGCTTATATTAGTAACTATGAATCTTACGATCTACTGACTCTTTTACGGATGAAAGAGAGTACCTTATCATTTTTACGAGTTCCCTCCGAGCTGTATCGCACCCACGAGCGCAATAACATAATATTGATGTGGTGCTACATCCAAGAGATTGTAACGTGTATGGGTGCCCTAAAACCGGCCTTGTAACCGAAAGCGCCATAATTGTTTACGCCTGTCATAAGCTGAGCCAGCATTCGTGTCCAAGCCATATGTGATAAAAGCCCTTTAAAAAATACGTGCCTGCTTTGCATTTCCTATTTCATGCCCTGAGTGTACTAGTAATAAAGTCGCATTTAAATATAACTTCGTATTTGTCGTACGTCACGTGAGAAATGTATGTAGACAAAAGATTCTCAGACATGTAATTACGACGCCTTTTATGCAGTAAACATTGGCAATTAGTATAAAAAGTGAGCACTGGTTTCCAAGCGGACTATCTAACTGAGGTCCTTGTGAATTATTAACGTTTACGTTTATGTGTACTTTAAATATACCTTCATTATTTTTTGACTTGGCCTTATTGATTGATCAGTAATTTATCTGTCTTTTTTTCCTAATAATCCTTCTCTTAATTTTTAATATTTAAGTATTAATTTAAACACTTAGTGTAGCTTATTGTGTATATAATAAAACTTTGACATAATAACAGGCGCATTATTATGTAGCGTTATCATTCGTCCGCGGCTTCTCCCCCTTCTATTTTGATTCCCAAGAGTGTACTTCTAAGTTAATCTAGGTTACAATAATTTTGTTTGAGGCATTGTCTTAACATACAGTCAAGTAAACAGCTTTATCCTACGTATCGTTTGTTAATTTTTTTGTAACTTTCCAAAGTATGTGAGAATCACTTGTATGGAACAAGTGATTCTGCCGATCAGAATGAAATTTTGTCCACAGATAGATTATAGTTTGGAATAGCACATAGGCTATATTATCCCGGAAAAGTGTATGGTTCCCGTTGGACATGTCCACGCGAACGAAGTCGCGGGCAATAGCTAGTCTTCCATATCTACTTGAACAAACCGTCTCTGGCTAAATGTATTGACAATGTATCTATTATTGTTATATCCACAGTAGTACACACGGTTAACACTAATCACGATACAAAAAAAATAGTCAATTTCAAACAATGGCACGTCTATCAGGTCGGTTGGGCCTTTGTGCAGAGCACAGTGCGGACAAAATCATTGTTGTTTTGTTTCAAATCGTTTCGCTCCAAAAACAAAAATAACTTTTCGGTATCGTAGGATGCGTATAAAATATGAATGTTGTTGCACGTTGTTCACTACGCAGTGTGTTTCAGTTAGATGCTCTTTATTTCAGTGGTTATTTGTACTGATTCAAATTCAATATCCTAATTTCATAAAATTGATCATGAATTATACAAAATCTACAGATTTAAAAAATAATGAAAAATTATAGATCAACACACAGTCAATGCTACAATAGCTTACTTTGTCAAATGTATAATTTATAAAATTAAAAATATATATTATAACAAACTAGCAACCCGCCCTGGCTTCGCACGGCCGCACGGGTATAAATTATACACCTAAACCTTCCTCATGAATTACTCTGTCTATTCGTGAAAACCGAAAATCCGTTCAATAGATTTTCAGTTTATCGCGAACAGACAGCCAGACGCAACGGGGGACTTTGTTTTTATAATATTATGCAGTGATAATACCGTATTTGCCTGTATCAATCTATAACCACATTGATAAGTCTATGTAATCACTTCAGCAAACATGCTTCGTTCATTCTTCACAATTTCTTGCAATTAATTACTTTCCTAACTGTTTTAATGCCCTCAATGGTATATTGAGCCATTGAAAAAGTTGATCACGAAAAATTTTTAACAAGCGAACCGAACTTGGATAAAAACCGATAAACCGATTGTGTCGGTTGATTTTTTACGTGTCCCTTCCGCTCCATTCACCGCTTTAGTGGACCTTAATAATAGGTCAGGTACTTTCGCTGGATGGAACTCTAAAAAGTTTTACGTTCAACACAAAGCTTTCAAAACGGGAAGGTCCGATCTCGGTCGAATAGCCACGTACGAGTATTGGGAATTGAATCATTGATTGCGTTAAATTGAACGTTTTAATTTTATGAAATAAATGATCACGTGGACATTATGTTATATAAAATAAGTCACTTTTGCAGTGATAAAAAGAGCAAATTTTAGTCATCAAATTTTCCTTGTTTGATTTACATCTAGGGAACATGCAACGCAGTAGATTGATTACTTGTGAAATGGAACCTCACAAATAACACACACAACTTTATGCCAGTCCCGCCACAGATGTACGGTAACGTGTTTAAATTGCATTTCATTAAATTACCTAATGCAACTTACGATTACATCCTTCTATTGTTGATAAGCTATCAGTTAAAAGCATGAAACGTACACATCCGTACGTACGTACGTCTTAAAATACGCTGCATCTACGCCAGTTGTACCTTCAACGTCGTATATCAAAACATAGTTCATTCATTCATTCAAATAGGGCTGTAGTATACACGTGCATTGCCGTAGTACGCGAAGATCGATCGCGAATGAACCAGATCAACTCTACCCCTCGTCTACCTGCTTGGTGAAATGACCCGCTTTTCATTAGCGTAGTCGCTCGCAATTTGTATTTATCTAGCTTTATGCTCGATTCCAGTTAGGGGTTATGAACGGGTAACTTGGAAAGGTATAGCTTAATAGGGTTATATTATATATATTACATCGAAATAAGATATATAATGCAAATAATTAGTGGAAACAAAAAATTTATTAGTTAAAACGGTTACCTTGCTTCTGATTTGATACCCCCCCACATATGAAAATTATTTCTGCGATTACAAATGCGATTGTATTTGTCGTTTAAATGTATGTCTGTATAGTCATGAACTTCGTTTTCTATACCAAAAACATA
Source organism: Callimorpha dominula (assembly GCA_949752705.1). Classification (NCBI taxonomy): domain Eukaryota; kingdom Metazoa; phylum Arthropoda; class Insecta; order Lepidoptera; family Erebidae; genus Callimorpha; species Callimorpha dominula. Next base: position 13,573,999 of record OX457013.1, on the reverse strand, counting down.
AAACATCGGATTTTAATCATTTGAAGTATAATAATTACTACGTTAAGTTACTTACTAAGTTTTAATAACTATTTACTAAATGTTTAATGTTGGGGTGGGGTCGATTAGCTTACTCGTAAGTGTAGTTTAAGGGAGTCCTTGTATATTTATTGCTACAATAAGCTGAAATAACTTTTGAGCTGTCAGATGTTGTTCTAATTTTGACATCAAACAGTTTTGGCTCATCGACTCAATATTAACATTCATTCAAATATTCCCCTTCGCGTCTTCCGTCCATTGAAAACAATAGCTACGTAACGTTAAGATGTGTGCGTTATAACCAATTACCGGCTCTATAATTACTCTTACACGTGTAAATATAAGGAAAAATAGTTCATCGGACCACTTCTTCACAGCAAACAAATAGCTTATTACTTAAACGCAGAAGGCGTTAAATAAATAATATTCACACAGTTTAACACTTATTAGGCCTGAATAGTTTATCAATGTCACTGGGCCCTCGTGTAACCTCTGACCATTGTAACGCATTTAGATGCGACGTTCTTTTGTTAAACTGAAATTTTTGTTATGTAAAATCTTTTTCAGGGAGATGTGTGTACTAGTATATTAGTATGCATTTTAGATATCTATTCTAATACAATAAAGCTAAAGAGTTTGTTATTTTGTTGGTGGAAAAAGGCAAACAAAGGATCTTTGAGGGATGGAAAATGTAATTAGATCCTTAAACCTTATCTTTAAATTCAGAATCTCATACCTACGTATTTAAAGGTAATAATAATAACATGTATTTCAGAGATTATCTTAGTTTTAATTTACCTCTGCATACCCCTTCGGTAGGTTACATGAAACAGTAATTAAAAATTGTGGAACTATACATAGTTTACTATTTTTTTACTGACAAGGGCTCGTCTCTTACATTTAATCATAGTGATGCTCAGTTTTGTCCGTATGTGCCTTGCAATGCTTTCTACGTTGAACATAAACAGTAAATATTCATAGGACTCTCCATCTCTAATAAATAACATACCCATTGTAATTTGTACCCATTATCTGCTCCTTTATTTCATAATGTTGCTACAATATGCCATATGCAATATTAAACAGAAGTGGATGTTTTACTACAATGGTAGTTGTTAACTAGGTGATAATGAGTGGGATAGCTACGCTATTGATCTGCAAACGCTTTCTTCAAAGTTCGTACAGATCGGAAAGTAATGAAGCGGGTTTAAAATGCAGTAACGTGGCCGGTTGGTCCGGCGCGGGCGGGCGCGGGGTGAATGACCTATGCGCGTCCCCGCGATCGAACGCTAACCGCTTGCCGCTCGCCACACCGCGGCTTGCGCCCAGCGCCCTGTCCCACTTCCACGACATATTACTGTACAAGTGTGTAGTATTTGTCTACGAGACGATTAATTGACAATGTATAAACGAGTTTGCTGCAATCTTTTATCTCAAATCCAACAAAATATATTTTAATTCCTATATTTTTCCTTTTATTGTTATTCGTAGTAGGAGTAAATTTCATTGTCTGCGAGTGGCATTGTTTGTAAAGACCATTTGAATTACGAATGGGTTCAAATCCTATGGACTTATACACTGATACACTGGTAATTGTAAAATAATTTTGAAATTCATTAATCAAGCCCGCCGAATTAGTTACCAACTACATACATAGTAGCGATAAGCAATACGAATGCTCAATAGGTGGCCTTACTTGTTTGTTATTTGGAAGTTATCCTGTCCCGTATAGCCACGTGTTGTATACGTAATCGTGGCCAGACAGACGGCCGACGTACACCGCTTTGTAACATACAAATAGTATTTATAGAAGCATGGCTTTAATATAATTTGAATAGTGTTATGACTATGTGCACGTGATTTCAATAACGCCGAAGTTATATGTAGCTCTTGGCAGTGGGTGAAAGGATTGTCTTTGCAATAAAGGTAAACTTTAAATATGATCATTTGTGCTACCACTTTTTGTATTTAGTGTTCTTTTATCTGATTATGCAGTCATGAGATGGAGAGTGTTTGATACTGATTGGATAGAAGAGAGAATACCTACTTTGGGTATTGGCTGTCAGTGAAACATAATATAAAGACATAATATATTATTATACAGTTCTCTTGGATACCTAAAACAGTTGTTGCATGTCCATCAGACGGGACATATGCTAATTTATGAACTTGAATAAAATCTATGTTTAGACATGATTATTATTTGTTGAATAATTTATAATTTGAAACGTAAATAAATATGAAAATAAATACTAAATTGTTAGAAACAGTCTCAAAACCACTGATATAAACTATGAAAATCACTAACTAACAGCAACTGAGAAGTTGTTCGTACCTCTGTTTGCACTCAAGTGAAGTTCTCATCTTATTTCTCCTTTTATAAACCCACAATTTGTTAATATTTATCAATCGACCAATAGTATTGCGTTACCGGTATAACCAGTCAAAATAATATCTATTAACTTATTTTTATTAAATAGTGAACTGTGTTATCATCTATTATTATAGTTTGGCCCTATTTTTAATAAAATAAATAAGAGTTTTAGATGTGGCGACAACAAAATGCCAGCTGAAATCATTTCACATTGGTTGGTAATGTCGATTGGATTTGTGTCATATCAAAGATTAAAAATATAACAACCCATTGGTCTATTAAGGAATAATAAATTTTTGAAAAGAAAAGATTAAATTAAAAAACACTTAACTTGACTTTTAATTAATTTCTAAAGAATTAATTTTACATAATATAAATATTAAGAAGAGAATTTTGAACGGACAATAGTTTTCTACCTTACACTTGTTATGTTTTCTTCGGAACTTTAGGGTCCACGCTAGATGAGGGAGAAATGCCAAATAGATTAATATTTCATTTCATCATGGTCTTTAAAGTTATTTTTTTGCTAGTTAATTTCTGTATTTTATTTTCCATCTTCTTAACTTATTATGTTTTACTAACTAAACAAAGATCTTTTTTTTTTTTTTTTTTTATCGTGGGGTAACCCCCTCGGGTCATCACTCCACTGGGGCTGCCAGTGAGGTGGTATGTCGGAATCGAACCGACTAAAACCACACGGTGTTCCGTCATAAATAAGTGTATTGCCAGGGACTCGGGTATACCCTAGGAAGGAAGTCCCCGAGAACCCTGGCAGACCTTGGCCGCCTCTTAAACGAAAAGGCAGCCAAGCCCTTGCGAGCGGGGGGCCTTGCCCCCTTCCAGTGTAGAGAGGCACGCGCGGAACACGGCGCGCCACCGTCTTAGGCCTGCTTCTGCTAGAGTAACGGGCTGCCTCACCCGTTACCCCCAGGCCAGCGCTCATGCAGGCCGGAGATCGTTCAGCGCTCTCCGGCGCCTGGTGCCTCTCCTTCGGGACGGGAGAGTACTAGCCCTCTCCCGTTCCCTTTCCGCTGCCTCTTTAGCTGACATCACTTCCTCACAAAAAGAGGCAGCGGATTCCCACGCACTCTCACTTTGGACCATGGACAGAACCATGGTCTCCAGTGAGAGGCTTCCCACTCCAATAGCCGCCGCGAGGTCAAGGCGTTGTTGCGTCCACGCTGAGCACTCCACTAAAGTGTGGAGTGCAGTATCCTCGCGGCAGCCTCCGCAGTGATGGCACGCAGACGTTGGCCCCCGGCCTATGCGACACAGGTACTTGCCGAAACAGCCGTGGCCGGTCAGAACCTGCGTCAGCCGGTAGGAGAGGCTGCCGTGCTGCCTCTCGAGCCAATCCTCCATGATGGGTCTTACTGCCACAATTGTGGCGTGCCCAGCGCTTGGTCGCTCAAGTCGCTCTTCCCACTCTGCCATTAGGACCTGACGGAGCTGAGACCGATGCACCTCAGTTTCCTGAGGTGTGGGTCCCAAGTCCCGCTCCTTGCGCCATTGGTATAACAACGCAAGGGTCTTCGCCTCAAGGTCCCATGGTGCAGTTCCGGCTAGGAGACTCGCCGCTTCAAAGGAAACCGTGCGGTATCCCCTTATGACTCTGACGGCCATAGCTCGCTGTGGTCGCCGCAATATGGCAGCATTGCGGTCCGTCAGGTTATCCGCACGATACCATTGTAGAGTCTCCTACAGGAGGTGTCGGGCCCCCCTAAGTTGGGCAGCAGCCGCGAAAGCGCAGCTGCCGTCCTCATAAGTTTGGGAGCCAGATTCCGGAAGTGGTATCCGAAATCCCATCGACTATCGAGTATAAGCCCAAGATATCTCATCGAAGGCTCGATGCCGATGCGAACACCTCCCACGATAAGGCTAGATCTAGCTGGAGGCCTTTTCCGAGGCCCATGGAAACAAATGGCCTCGGATTTATGGAGGGCCACCTCCAGACCTAGCCGCCGGATCCTTCCAACGACTTGAGCGACACCGGCCGTGGCTTTTATGGTCGCCTCGCGGTGCGTCTTGCCTCGCGCCGTCACGAGGGTGTCGTCAGCGTAGCAAGTGACGGCTACACCTCCCAGGAGCACTCCGCGAAGCACCCAGTCGTATCCGATGTTCCACAAGAATGGCCCTAACACCGAACCTTGTGAAACACAGCACGACATCTCTCGCTGACCATATCCTGCCCGACTCGGGTAGATTACGGTTCTCTCCGATAAGTATGCCCCGACAATACGGCGAAGGTAAAGAGGCACTCCGTGAATAACGAGCGCCTCTCTGATGCAACTCCAGGGCAAGGTGTTGAATGCGTTGGCGATGTCGAGAGACACCGCCAACATCACCTCACCCCGGGATACTGCTTCCTCCGCCAGGGCCCTTACGCGCATGATTGCATCCACAGTGGAGCGCCCCCGGCGGAAACCAAATTGGTTATCCGCCAGATCCGGCCCCACTCTCGAAAGGTGCTCGACGAGGCGCTCCGCGATGATTCGCTCAAAGAGCTTACACACCTCGTCGAGCAACACGATGGGCCGATAGGCAGACGGTGAGTCTGCTGGACGCCCCGCCTTCTGTATGAGGACCAGTTTCCCCGTCTTCCACAATTTCGGAAACTGGCCCCTAACTAAACAAAGATCTTATATAACTTGCTAAATTGTACTTCTTGCGTTATGGTGCACATGTTATCGCACCCGAATTAACAGCAGCACAAAAATAATAATTTCAAGACACTTAGCACCTGCTATGTTACACGATCGATGAACGAAAGGAATAAGTAGTTGGCAATTATTAGCATTAGAGTTCGTAGGTTTAGTTTTCGCACGGGTGCTAAGCATTGCGCACGTTGTGTATTCTATGACGGGCTTACAAATAAAGCGACGAATTAATTCGCTCGGGGAATTTGCATATTTCAAAGAAAGAATTTCACATGCTAAATGTGTAGTACCTTGAGGATGGGAATACGAGTACCACCTGATATTACAAGTTTCTTTATGAGCACCGGCATTCACTTAACATTAAGACAATCATCACCTTGTTTTATAAAACTTTTAATTATAAAATATCATAGTACTCTTTGTTGACGACGTAATAGTGCGTTGTCGGCCTTTAAGGAGGGAGTAGGGGAAGGGTGGAAGAGGGGGAGGGAAGGGTTAGGGCCTCCGGTAACCTCAGTCACTCGACGAAAAGCAATGCAAGCATTGCTTCTTTGCCGGTTTTCTGTGAGGCCGTGGTATCACTCCGGTCGAGGCCCATACGTGCCGAATCATGGCTCTCCCACGAATAGTGTAAAACCTCGCCAAACCCATTTGGGACAAACTTTGTCATTGTTATCAACAAACCCTCAGTAACACACAAGTATATGTACATTATAGAAATTCATATCAAAAGCAACCAGTAAACCCGTCTACAACGAAAGCTATGCTTATTACAAATAATTCAGCTTCGTAACTCATTTGTATTTGCAATCCATCTAGCACCGCTAATATTGCAACTGTTAAATATTGTTGTCCGTATAATTTACACATCGAGTTATTAACGAATACGCTCGCATACGATACTACATATGCAAATCCTTAACCATTTGGCCCTTACTATATCCCAATTTACATGCGGTTTCTAGTAATTGTACTGTGGAATCTGTTATGTAAGTCTTGCTGACAACACGAGCCCGCACTGGCGTCATTTATTCACATTAATACGCAGCATACAAAAGGAAGCAAGCGTGCAAGTTGTGCCTTCATAAAGAACGATTTCGAACTTTTAAGTTTGCCGACTTTTGATTATTTGTGTCACTGTTCATGTGATCTCCGAAAAGGAGAAATTACGATACCAATGACGTGAATGGACCAGTTTTATTGAACGCAAAGCCTAAGCAATGCTCGCTTCCATTCTCAAAATTTTAATCTTTATATTTTTGTTCATGAACCAACTGATCAATTCATTTATTCATATTGCTAAAAAGTTTTGACTATCGTAACCGTCTTCCTGACGTCAATCCATCTTCAAAAACTTTTTTTTTTCCTCAAAACTTTTACCCCCTTCTATATATAATATGCCAAAATAGCATTTTACCTCACCGAACGTTAGAATAAATTGTTGCTGATTGATAAGAAATTAAAACTTTAATTGTTGTCTTTAAAAAAAAATACCCTACATTCCGTTCAACTGCTCAAAGTTAAAACTCACTAGGAAAGAAATAAGTGTATACGTTTTAAAATCTGAAATACTTGGTCATTCACCAGTGGTACCTTGGAGTTACCACAAGCCTTTTGGAAGGAGACGATGCACGAAAGAGTCACCACTCGTGCTCAACTGAGTAGACTTAAAATAGTAGTAGCAGTATACTTAAAATTAGCTTTGAAACTTTAACAGGTAGTTTAAACTCAAAACTGCTACTGATAAACTAATTATTAACACATGAAAAGTTTATGAAACAGCCGTTATATAAATTATTAGGATATGTATACATGGAGTACACAGGAGTCAGCGGGGACGAGAAACTTAGTTGCAAAAGATTTAATGGAAGTTAGTCTCTCTTTGTCTAAGTTTGGCACTTCGTCTGGCCGCCGCGCCGCTCCTGTTTCATAACTCAACGCGAAAATAGGGCTGCCCGACCCCAACTCAGCCATTGTTTCCTTGACGTACATTCAGTTTGAAGAGTTAATGAGTTTTACTTATATATATTTATTTGTATGTGTTTCCTTTTGATTTATTTCATATCAGAATTCTACAAGAGTTGCTGCATTCTCTATACATAATAAACTATGATTGCTTAGTTTTCTAAACTCTCTTTAGTTAGAGCCACTTCATCTAACTACAATCGTTTCCAAAGTTTTTTTAAATTATCATTATATCTATATATATATATATATATATCTTCACACATCTCACACACGGCCGTCTGATCCAAAACTAGGCAGAGCCTGTACTATGGTAACCAGACTGCTGATAAACATACTTATATATTTCTAAATACATACATATTATAGATAAATTACACCCAGACACAGAACAAATGATCATGCTCATCACACAATTATTTGTCCTGGGTGGGAATCGAACCCACGACCTCTGGCTCAGCAGTCAGGGTCACTAATCACTAGACCAACAGGCCAGTAAAAAAAAAAGATGTTTCATTATGTCGATTTAAAGTTCTAATTTAACTTTTGTTATACTTCATATTGGCGGCAACCCTACACTCAAATGTATATCTAGGGGTTAGTCAAAAGGGAAGTTTTATTGCTTGTGAATTTCATTATAACTTTGTGAAGCTCTCTCTTCTCTTAATGCCTTTAAACGAGGATTGTTGTCTAATTTGTACGAATTATGTTGAATTTCACTCCTGGGAGGACGAAGATTTTATGTAAACTCGCTCGCTCATATATGATGCTTTGAATAACCACAACGATATTATCCATTGTAAGTATCCTGTGCTAGGCCGATTGTGTCGGTGCAGTTCCTATTCAAGTGTTGTATTTGTATCCTTTAATTAACGATCCTGCTATTATCAATGATAAATACATACTACTAGTTAATTGTCTATATATTAATACGTGAGGAAAATTCTATGGAGCGGAGGAACTTGGAATACCTAAAGGTTATTTATAGAAGTGGCGAAACCTAATATTTTGAACAATGTGTTACAAATTAATATTATAGTATATGTTGGCCTGACATGTACGACGTAAGTCTATGTACAATGGCAGTTAAAGTTATACTGACCAATGAAATAAAAAAGTAAATCGAGTAAACAAACTTTGCGTATTTAAATCAGTCTTCCATTCAATATTTCTTCAAAACTGTGGCTTATATTTTCATCGACCTCACGATATCAAGGTGTATTACGAATGACTGCGCACACCTTTAAGCATAGAAAAATAAGTGCCTTAATTATGTGCAACGTTGAGATTCTTTTGACTCATTGACTCGGAAAACTTGTGCCGTCAGAGAAGAGTTCTGCTTCGACCTTATAATGTTATAAAATAATGCTTAAATCATGTCGTTGTGCTCAGTCAGTATTTTGTCTTTAGGTATCTTCTATGTATACATACATGTATGTATACTTATACTATACATACATTCTATAAATACATTTAAAGAATTTTCAGTAAGTCTTTGAGATATAATTCACACACAATCAAAGTAGGCCGGCACTAATTTCTTATGTAGGATTGGATAGCCTCCGCCTTAAACAGCTATTGTACTGTCAATCCAAGGCTGTTGTTGTGTAGCTAGACAAGCTATGAAACAAAATACTTGGATTTAAAAACTACGTTAAATCTCTTGAAAAAAAATCTCCTTGTACTATTTGTATTCTAAAATATTTTAGTAACGTATTTTGGGTTCTGTCCTACATACTTTAAAGTATCACGGAGTAAAAGCCCGTTAGGTAAAGTACCATAATGTAGTTGATCGATCTGTATTACATGTATTTCGAACATGAATTTTCTCTGTTAGCGTCCTTTTTCTTGACTTTTGTAGAGAAAATTATTACAATTAGTATCACTATTACAGCATTATTACAAGTTAAAGTTTACACGGGCTTAGCTGCGTGCTATGTATGTATCTTAATAGTTACTAATCTCAATTAATCCATTCCGGGTATAGCATAATCGTACTGTTGAATCATTTGTACTGTGAACGTTCTATTCGGTCTTATTATAGGGGCCACATATGCACATAATGGATTGACTCGCGACAAGACTGATGTCACCATTCATCTTGACAATGAAAGAATGACACCATTTTATCCAGCCAGCTTCCTTCCTTGTGTGTTGTAACCACACCATTTGGGATCTTTGAATTTTTATTCTATAAACACAGGAATGCACACTGACAAGCCAGAACAGAGTTCTCTGGTGCAGAAGAACATGGAGACCCAGACCCCAGCTAAATTGGGAAGAGTTGGACAAAGGAGAAGAAACACAGAAATATCCGTACAGACATTTTTTTAACAATAACTTAAACAAGGCTGCAAACGGTTTTTAGACTGATTCATTGATTTATGAACATTTGCGTGATATTTACAGATTCCAAAGTGTCCTGAGAATTAGAAGTTTCAATAAGAAAGCACAATTTCATATACAAGTGGCACAATTATATGAACCAGTTGAGGAACTGGAGAAGCCCATTTTTACTAGTACACATTACTAAGTAGTAGAAATAGCCCTAAAAACTCTAGCATTAATAACTACTTAAATGTTTCTTTTAGACTATGATTTTGTCACACTTGGTATCTCTCCGCTTGGAAACAAATCGTTGAAGCAGACTAGTTGGTATCGAACCTCAAGAATCCTATCAAACGCGCGTCCTTCAATCTATGACATGGACCGGAGCTTAATCTCATTCAGCTTTATCGGTTTTCAGTTAAATCTAGGTCTTAAGTGCTTCTGGATCGGTGCCAAATCTAAGAGGTCTTTCCATTGCCATTGAAGTAATCTACTCAATAGGTTTGTATCCGATAAAAACTTAGTTTTATATGTTATGTGCACAAAAATTTAAAATGTCTTAATATACACTTAATCTAAAAGTGTATCAGTTGTCTTCACAAAAATCTAACATATTTCTGCTGCGGCCGACATTCGAAATAATGACACGAAATATGAGTAAGATTGGCAGAGCTCTATGGAAGCACAGTGACATTACTAGTGTTTCAAACAAACATCGTAGGCCTGGCTATAAACATTTGAAATGACAAACAAGTAGATTTTATCGATCTTAGAAAATCGCATTAATACGAAGTTAACCTACACTTTAAAGGAAACCAAATAAGATAATTTATTAAAAAACCAGCAACACCGTTTTCCCTATTATCAGCGCAGTGGACAGCATGCAATACTTAAGTAGCAGTAAGATTATGACACGTCACAAGTTGCCCGTTGGCCCCGAAGAGAGAGTTTACTCGGGCGAGTTTGTTCTCCCCCGTCGCCCCACAGTCTGCACAGTTTGCAAGTTCGTCCGCGCTCCGCCCGAGAACTAACTAAATTCACGAGACTACAGATACTGGATGTGTATTTGTTTTGCCGAATAGCCTTATGATTTAGAATTAGTAAGATTCGTTTGCATTCTATAAATTTATTGAAATAACTATGTATATTTATGTTCGCAAATAATCTTGACATACTAGCTAAGACGACAAACAAGCCAACATCCGCACATCCCTGTCCCATTCCCATAAAGCTCTGACGACTATAAACTAGACGAAAAAATATTGAAGGCAATGCTGGTTGGTTAACCTTGGCATTTTGTAGGGTGAAGGTACTTTCTCGGTGCGGCGACTTCTTGCTCCTATACACCTTGAAGTATGTTGACGTGAAATGTTTTTATTTTATGAAATCAGATTATAAAGTCTACAAATTTATTCTACTACGAGTGTATAATACACTCAATGGTAGACAAAATTTATAGCCTTTATTATCTGCTACTTGTAATTTATAAAATAGATTAGACAATAGATTTTATAAATTACAAAATTTGTTGAAGTCTCAGTGTATAAAGTAACACTTCCAATATTTTTATCTATATCTGCGTTCACGTTGGTCGGTCGCTGTGTAACTATCGAACTACCGTTTCAACTGGTGTGGGGGCGAATGGTGAATGTAAAGGGGAAATAATGTTATTGCTCCCCATCCCGACTTTTGATTCTACCCTCGAGTTGTGAGACTTTCGGACCTAGTACACAAACAACTGAGCAAACAAGTTTTTTCGTGTTACGTTTCAGTAAACGAAAAGTTAGCTGCTTATGTTTTGTTTTACAAATTCCTTTGAAAATGTTCTCGCAATTCTTAGGAAACAATTTTTCTGTTTAACAAAAATGATAATTGATGTTTCTTTTTAGGGGAAAATTTATTTTTCATTTCAATTTTAATTACAAAAGCACGACATTACATTCTCCCTTAAACGAAGACAGATTGTTATGTTTAGGGGACCCATTTTGAAAGCTTAAAAAAGGGCACCATAAACCATTTCTTAAAAGCCCGTTAAAACTTCGCTTGCTATCAAGCGTCTATAATCTAAGTTCATTAATCTTCAAGAATGCGCGCCACAAACTGCCAAACTGTATAAAATTACCTTGTCTGCACTCCGGTAACAAGCCAACGCGAAAGTTTCCCCTGTATCTTTAGTTGTTCTATAACAGAATGCTTCAAGACTATCAAACTCTTGTACGTTAACCGTTGAATATTCAAATTGATCCGTCTTGCACATTGATGGAGGGGAATTCGGTTGTAACTTTCGAAATAGGTCACGACGCAATCATCTGAGGGTTATAATTCTAAGTCAAAAGATGTACGTGTGTGTATTCAATTGATTCGTCAAACTGAAAATCAAAGGACTGTCTTAAATATACATGTTATGTGTTTGGAACTGAGTATTATAAATGTTATGTTAAAATTAAGTAAAAATGTTTTACACGATGTAAGATGGTATTCATATTTTGGAAGACGACATTGATTAGACATTGTTAACGTTTTATTTTATCCAGGGTATATGACGACCGACTGTATTGACCGAATTAATTATTTTATTCGTCGTATTGTCGTTCCGCACAATTACTCTTTTATTATTGACGTGACATTTTACTATCCATATTTCTAAAATAAAAAGCAATTTTATGAATATCTCACTTCTCTCTCGTGTTTTACATCTATAAAATCCCGTCACGAACAAGCAAGCAATTAATCAAACGATAATTGGTCATTGTCTTAGTCGTTTAAACCACTCGTGGGACGAACGCAATCGATACCATCTCAAAGGGATAGCTTGCTAGTCAAAGATTACAATATCCCCAAATGATCATGTATATTCAACCCTACCTTTGAGGATTGGATACATATCTCTAATTTAACATCGGTTTCCAATTAACTAACTCTTAACTATTCCGAGGCCGGCAAAATCCTGTCACTAAAGTACACGGTGCACCAGAGTGCCTACTGGGTCTAGTCGGCAACGGTCTGTGTCCCAAGTCATTTGATAACATCGGACTAACGCTTTGTGGTTAGACAAAGAGCCCTATATCTCGTACATTGTCGGTGAAAGGAGGTTTCATTTGACGTGCGAGGGAATTGGATCTCGTTTAAACTGATCGATTCTAAAACGCCATGTGTGTATTGTGCCTTTGTTGCTTGTTCAATCTGGCCTTTTGTGTAGGATTTTGAACATTATGTTTTTGTAGACAACGCTTTCACGGCCTATACCTTCGAGATGATTTGACCCAGACACTGAAGCTAAGCAATAACATAACAGCAATAATAACACTCGTGACAAGGTTTAGACAAAATAAGAATGTTTGATCACAGTTCGCGATTTACATATGCGTCGTCGTGGGTGGCGAATTCAATTTATCGGTTTAAATTGTAGTCGATAAGGAAACATTTCTAACGTTCATTAAATAGCTACCGACGTGGTAGATTGCACACATATATCCGTCGGGAGACGGAGCAATTCGGACGGAGAGTAGTTAAAAGCTAGTTGAAGATGTAGGAGTATCTATGCGGTGTCTACAGTACGAGAAATGCTTTACGGCAAGATAAATGCTGCTTTAAGTTTAGTTTAAATTGCATTGCAAAATTTCTTATTTTCTTACTCAATTCATGAATTTCAACTAATAAGAAAATATTTAAACAAGTAAGTCATTTTATCTATTGTGACGCATTTTTCAATGTTTCATAGTCCGACATGCATGCAGCATGTCGGACTTTTACCGGCTAAATAGCTGAGTCTATCAACTAAAGACCTAAGTTCACAACAGACTGCCTCTACCATATTTCAAGTAAATAAATTTCATTTAATTGAGATTGTAGGTATCTTCTATAGTTTTACATAACATTAAACTATAATTATGTATTAATACGGGAATTAACGCGTAAGAACCTTCTACCTCATGGTCTCGACGACGGAGGGCGTGCACCACAGAGCCAGTCAGCCTGTGACACGGCCAGTGCAACGGCCAGTGCAACTTGGTCGAAACATCAGGCAATTCAGAGGTATGTAATAGCTATTTCGTGATTGCGTTCTTCCCCTATAAATACATAATTATATCATGAAACGCGAAAGTTTAAAAGTTAGTATAAAATTAAACTAACTTCAGTATTTGAGTTCAGCTATGTAGCGTAGATGCTAAACAGGTAGAATATGACGAACTATTAATCATTGTTATTATATTGTACAACCCTATTCTACTCATATTTATGCAAATAAATGATTATTATTATGCTGTTAGAGAGTATTGAAAGTAAAACGTATGCTGCTCAATTTCCAAAGTAATAATGTACCTACACATATCCAATCGTACATAGAAGAAAGTAGAGTAACAATTAAAGCAATAATTGTAAGTACGATTACAATCCGGAAATTGTGAAAACCATTCTCGAGCGCCGTCATACGGAAACGTATTATCTGTCCATCTAACAAAAGAGCGGCTCAATCTGACTCATTGTACAGAAATTGTAAAATAAATACCGCCATTACTCACTTGTGTTACTGACAACTCAATATCACTATCAATACCAGTTATCTTTTAATTGAGCTTTTTTACAGTTAAATTCTTGGAAACGGTATTCACAATGATTGCCACCGTTAACGGGCAGGACTGTCAAGAAATGACTAGATAGAATGATTGATCAATACACTTTCGTCATACGTATGTGGCTGGGCTGACACATTGCTCATCGATTACTTGGTATACTAATGAGTACCTGTAACGTAACAATATAAAATAACAGAGCATTTGTCTGAAATTTCGCATTGATTATTGGAAGGAAAAGAAACACTTTGAAACATGCACTTATTTTTTTTATGACAATGATGGACATAGATTGTTATTATCTAAAGATCCTGCAAAAAATTTCAACTTTTTATTAACCGACGAAAAAAAAGAAGGTTCTCAATTCGACCGTATAATTTTTTTTTTTTGTCTGTTCAGCCCTCACTCCGTTACCACTTAGTTTGAGTCGGCACCAAATAATAAAATGATTAATTACCTACGTAGAGCCATGTCTATTTCTACGTACATATAAAATTCTGATAATTAATCAGTTTGTTGTTTGGCGCCGACTCAAAATAAGTTTATATAAAATTTGATAGTTTTATGTAAATAAGCTCAACACTTAAGACTTAAGGTTTATTTATTTTTTGCTTTTCGTCGGTTTAATTTTTTGTTAAAAAGATTTTTTTTATTAACCGTTTCAATAAAGAAAGTTTAAAAGTATTGAATTAAGGATGTTCTATATTTGTTATATATAAAACAGGACTTATTCTTATCAAAGCGTTAGTGTGAGTTCTGTGTGACCCTGGCGTGTTTCACCGGATGCGATCAATGGCCCCTTTCAATTAAAAGTTTGTTCCAGAGTTTGTGGCCAGAGCTGTGCATTGTTCAGCTGAGTTGTCCGCCCATCTCAACAGATGCTTTTTACGAAAATTACTTTGGACAGGCACACTTGGCGCTTATTGGCGACACACTGACACAAAGTTTGTTGCAGTTTGGGAAAGTTTTAGGAGAAATTATATAAATCAGTGATGTTTATCTGGTTTGACCAAACATTCTACTGAATCTTTATAAATATTTTCAGACATTTTATATAATAAGATGGTTTTATTACGTGACATTGTTGAGAGTTTTCTACAATAGGTTACTTTATTTCACTACAATTAACAGAGAATCAGTATCTAGGTCTGAGCTATGTATCTTATCGAAAGCTAGTTATAATAAAAAAAATATAAAATTATTTTATACGAATCGAATCAATTTGATTATTATAGTTCAATGAATAAACAATTTTATTTCATGACAAAAATACGTTTTCATAAAAAAATTGCATTAGCGCATCCGAGTAACATATGTACGTTTTGTTCTTTACCTTTATATAAGTACCTAACCCTTTAGAGTATACATAAGTTTGCTATCTAAACAACATAATATTAAATTCATAAATGATATTGCTTGTGAATCGTTTATTACCACTTCACCCGTAGAGAGTGTTTCATCATACGATTATTAGCTCGTCATGTTTTGCAATCTAATCCATAAATCCATAATTTTGTTGGTTGTATTTTTTAACAATCTGCAATAGATAAAACGATATTCAACACGAACATTATAACAAGACTTCCTATGAATATCATTCAAGTCTACCTATGAATCACCGTAAAGTACCTATTTGCGTTTATGAATATTTCAAGTTAGTCACTGACAGGATGAGACGGTATGTGGTGGTTTTATGTTTGCACGTGGCTTCCGAACACTCGTAAATATATTCAAATTCCTTGTACATAAAACGTACCATAATTAGAGAAATGTACTATACATTAACATATATCTTTTAAATAATACATGAAACTTCAAGGTCTATCTTCGTTTGTCGTGGTTGCTACATACCCGTCTTTATTTTTCGTACTTACTTGCATATTTTCTTTTACTTGCGTACTTAGTTGGTTTGCCGCTGCCCCGTTCCTGAGCTAATTGAGTACATCGTCGACCCATAACCCTGATATACAAATACATACTATCCATACTCGATCATATTTTACATGAATGTAAAACTTATTCCGAGTTCATTGATTTTAACATCACGCAAAATGGCTCACAGTGTTTACATACTTGCAGTTACTATATTGTAGCTGTAGTAAGTTTATATGGAAACAATGCAGGTAATACCTCGACCTGTAAAGCAACAATGTTGTTCCGGCCCTTGTTTATGGACCGTAAAATATTACGTCGATCTCGTGGCTACAACGTTGCGGACGTAAAATTGAATTACGACTGACTAAGACCAATGCCATGTAGACGAAGCAGTGAGTCTATAACATTTTTGGTTTTAACTTACGTTTTAATAATAATAATAATATAACTCTTTATTGTACACCAGGAACATTAAAAAGCAAAATTTCTTAAAATTACGGTTAATACAATTGGCGGCCTTATCGCTCTATGGCAATCTCTTACAGGCAACCATGAGATGGAGAAAAAGATTATTTCACTACTTGATAATTTTCCTACGACCTACCGCTTCACCCTATTTTCTACCGATACTTCTCTACTCTCAAAAGCTGGCTCTCTAATTCTTAGTCTTCTCTATTTTTTGCGAGTTCAAAAAAATCTTACACGGTTATAAGGTTGGTCCACAAAGTCCTATCCTATCATAAATACTATAACAAATAACCTATTTTGATCTGCTTGATATTATGTACCAGTTGCTTCTTTTTCTTCAGTCTCATAACTTCATTTTTTGCTATTTTATCCCGCCCTTGTAAGTATTAAGAAAATGGATCTGGTAAGGTCTTACTTTTGCTAGCTTACCAAAATGACAATCTGTTTTTCTCGCCACCAAGTTTTTTTAAAGTGCGTCTAGGTATTTTAGAACTCAGCACCCTGTGTAAGTCAATTACGTTGCTGAGTGGTTTGACAAGGTTATTTTTGGCGATTAGTATATATACCTAATTTAGAACAGTATATCACTTGAAAATATGAACTGTAAAAAAAAAATCTCAAATACAAATTGACTCCTTGAAAACGTGTACCATGGATACATATATTAGCAGTTCAATTATCGCATAGAATTTTATATTTTATTTAGTTGCTACTTTTCTATTTGTCGACATGATTGATCTTCCTCTCCGGCAATGTAGCACGTGTAAGAGCAATGTCTAGGCATGATGCCATTATCGCTGTTGGAATGCATACCTCTTGGCGTTAGATCTTCTATTTTATACTATCTTGATGACATAGCAAAATTTCATTGCGTGTTAAAAATGTAATTTTAGTGTTTATTGTGATCGTTTCTGTTTTGAAGTTGTACTTTTAAAATATAATGCGTCGTTATGAACACAATTGCTTTACTTTTGAACTTGGACAGTACGGTTTTCGTTGCTGTAAGTCTTTATTTGTAGTCTCCAATGTTGTGAGTTCGATTCCCACATTTGAATTAAATTCTAATATTCATAGATTGTCTCCAAATATTTTTTTTTTGGAAATATAATGTATAAAATAAATAAAGTTATGCTGAATGAAATTAACATGGGATTTTTCTAATCTCACGACACAGTATGTTAGATATGGTTTACAATGGCTGTCAATGTTAACGTTGTTTTCTAATTGTTACAGGTGTAGTGAAAGAATTCGGACAGAGTGATCAGTGAAAAGCGGACGGCACGCGCCGCCTGTGACCTTAGTGCTGTGCAAGTGCAAGTGCCCAGTGACGGTGTGTGTGTGTGTGCGTACGAGCGTCCGCTGTGGCGCCGACGCAGGCGTCAAGTCAATGCCGGTGCGCCGATGGAGCGGTGATCGCAGACTGACTACGTCACAAGAGCAGCGCTGGTTAGTACCCTTGAACTGTGTATATGGGTCGATTATACAATCACGTGATGCACGTGTATATAACTGTCTGAAAACTTTTACATGCTAGTTGCCAGCTGCAAGATCCATTAGACCATCAAATAACTTTGGATCAGGATATTTTCTTGCTAAATATAGGTTAGTTACAAAAATAAACTTTTTACTACGCGAAGAAATTATAGTAAATGGAAGGTCTTCTTCACATAGTAGAATACGAATTTGATCAGCCCGACTTAGGGGGTGAATCTCCAAATCCCCAACCTCTAGCTTTTCAGCACATGATGAATCTCTGCAAAAGTAGTACTTCTGTAATGGGCTCACGTTTGTGTATCGCATGCGGCCAAAAACTGCAATACAAAATCAAACAACATTTAAACATTTTACGCAATCAGCTGCTTCCGTCAGGGATCACCAGAAGTCTATTGGAGAGGCTTAACGTGTTTACAGGCACTTTCAAACTGCTTACCACCTTCCTACCCCGCCGACTACGTGCTTGCTTGTCAACGAGATTGAGGTTTTTGATCGCGATCATTAAAGATTATACAAATGGCGTACATTCTTCTGCATTTCTTAAGTGTAAATTAATAAACATATAAAAGTGTTTTTTTTTATTATAATCAGTATTTTATTATTTGTTTGGACAGCCAGTACTTGCTACATTATCACTTACATCTAAAAATATAACTGCAGTAACTAACTTAAATGCACAACATTTTAAGGTGTCACAACTTGCGTAAAAAGTAACATCGGTTTTACAAGGAAATACAATCATTCTTTTATAGTAAAAAAAAAATCTATACAAAATAAAATAGAGGAGAATTAAATAAAAGACACATAAACATAACCAATTAAACTCTTAACAATGTCAAAACAACTTTTTTAGTTTTTTCTGAAAAGTGACAATTTATCATTAAACACATCTACCGCCCCGGACAAATAGCTTTATAGACTTCGGATAAGCGGAATATAGTAGAGAATTGCTTTGGATTTGTTATGGCATATGGCTGATGCGGTAATCCTGAGTTAACGAACGCACGCCTAGGCAGGCACACGAAGTAGAACACGCAAACTAAATAATTTTAACAGGGATGAACTGCAGAATAGTCTGCCATTTCGTAAGATAAAACCCAGCATTTTAGACGACTTGTTAATTATATTATTTATGTGAGGCAAAAAAGTTAACTTACATTCAATTAGGACTCCTAAATCCCGTAACTCTGCCTTCTCCTAAAGTGCAGTCCCGTCAATATAATAATGAGTTTTAATTACATTGCGGTTTCGTGTGAACGTGATGGTTTGGCATTTGCTTGTATTTAAGGACATTTTGTTTACCTTTTACCTCATATGAACCGTACCAATCATATCAACTGGTAATTGTCGAACTAAATTGTGAAGATACGAATTGTCACATCTTTAAAACTATATTACGTTTTTTTTCGGCATTTTTAGAATATACAAATTAAAGATATTGTGTTACCATATTCGAAATGGTGTACCGAAAATTACATTGCTGTTTTTAATAGATACGTATGTAAACAAATCTTGGAAGTAAATAATAGGGAATATGCATGTATTTTTTTTTATCCCTTATTAAATTGTTCCATCATTCTACCCTAATAAAAAATATAAATAACCTTAGCAATTTTCAAATTAATTTTTAAAATAACATTGAAAACATCAATAAAATTTGATCTGTTTGAACGCCGCCAAATTTCGCGGGCCTTGGATGACGTCACGTTCAACGCTTAGTGTTGGTTTCATAAACTTACTTGAAGTGTTACAGTAAATTTATACCGATTTCCAGTTGTAATTACTACTTATTGTAATTAATAGACGATGGATAAAGTTAAAAAGCCATTTAATAGGTATTGCCTTGTCCCTAAGTGTAAAAACACTATAAGAAGTACACCCAATACAATATTTTTGACGTGACAACGTCTTATAATTCGATGGAGCCGGCTGAGCACGAAAAAACATGACTCATGCGGCCTTACCGTTAACTAATAATAATGTAAAACACGAAAACAATGGTGTTACATTAATGAGAAGAGATGAAGTATCTATCATATCGTGTTTATATTGTTGTGAAGATCACTTTAATGTAAGCATATTACAATTCAATTGCTAGTATAGTGTGAATTAGTCAGCAGTAATTTATGTTTGTTTTAAATATCAAGCAGAAGGCAACTTGCTTGTCTACTTAAACTAGGTAACAAAAGTCCACAAAACTTCATGAATATAACTAACTATACATATCTTGCCTATCCTTTAGATTATAATATAACAAGTATTATAATAATTACCTTGCGGCTTTCATTCCTTTAACCTCAGCGGACGTAATGTCTGGATTTGATGCAAAATATATAGTCATCATGAATGCACTATTTTCGGTAGATTGTCCGATTGTGCTTTGACAAAACTACATTCAGTCATTGTCCTAGATGATTTCTAATATCACTAGAATGCTTAAATTGCACTAGCTAAGAGCAAAAACCACAGGAACACCTATCTTTCTCCGTAACACTACGAATATAGGCGCCGAAAAATGACAGAACGTGAAATGTCACGTCATGTTTTGTTTCAACCAATGGTGAAGCGTTTTGCAAAGTTGAATTTCGCGCCCTTATTTTGCATATTTTAATTAATATTTTTTGCAATTAAACACGAACTAAATAAAAAAATAATTGTTTAGGCATAATATCTGGACAATAAAGATTCAAGGGAAAATTAATCAACATGCATAATATAATACCTATTGTCGTATGGAAATTAAACTTTTTATGTAGATGACAATAACCTGGCATCTTGGAGCTGATCTGATGATGGAGCCAGGAGGTGAATAATGTAACACTTATTTACTTTTTAATTTGGTCCGCTATTAACATACTTTTTTTTTATTTTTCTGAACTATTATTTATTGATCGGTAAAACGAAGATCAAAAGTTTGTATGTTTATAGTAATAGAAAGTAACGTTTATTATATTATATAGATAGATTATAGTAAACAAATATAAAAGCTTTTCATAACTTCTACTCCATTGTCATGCACGTGTTTAGCATCATCTACAAAGAATTTTCGCCTATTTGTTTTTAAGTCCCGTCGGTCGCCTCTGGGGGACAGCATAACAATTTTTAAAATGTATTCCCTTTGTCTACCAGTGGCAGACACTTCCACAAGTTTGAATATAATTCCCAATAACCTCCTATTAATTTTTACTTATATTTGAGGAATTTTCAATAACGGATACTTATTATGTGTGATTTTACTAATTAACAATATTCTTTAAGAGTATGAAATGGTATTTTAGCCTTAACGTACTACTCTAGGCAATATAAATCGTGACCATGTCCACCAGTGGGATATATGCAAACGGGGAACGACTGTAATGATTGTTCAGATCAGGTGTTTTGCAAATAACTTCTATTTGTCATAGTCTCTTATCAATATCAGTAAAGCTAGAAGAACAATTATTACATTGTTTATTTATTGCGGCCTGCAGTATCTCTTCGACGCTCGAGGCGGTTCTCTATAAATTTATCGTTATTGCTCTCCACATTGTTACTACGTAGATTGTAGCTAATAGATCAATGAGCAATGTACAATGTTTTTGCAATTTATGTAACATTATACATGTATAACATTATTCATACCGTATTACATGAATGAAATCTGGATTACAAAGGAATAACAGCTATTATTATTTGTCGTAAAGCAATTTATAGAAGTAATTATGTATCATAAATAAAGCAAATATATATTTATGATTCAAGTTCCAATCGAACGATATGAATAAGGACGGCGCACTTTATGACTTACAAACCCAAATCTTAGTTACTTGCTCTTACTTACTTGCTCGCTGACCACGGGGGATAAAATATTGTAAATATAAAATTTCAAAGAAGGCAAAGGTTCTCTTGAAAATGCTCTACGTTCAAGAGTTAAAACGATACCTCCGCATTCTTTTTAATAAAGAGTCTTAGATTTTATCAGTTTAACGGGAACCTAGTGAATTCCGCTTTCATCTTTTCAATTAGCAAATAGAAATTCGAAGCAGCTTTTAACACAGTTACAAATAGAACATTATTGACGACACACAGACCATGTTTTGAAGGACCAAAAATATTCGAAGATAACGTTTGAACATTTTCTTTTAGTCATACTATTTTTGATGTTCACTTCAGTCGGTGTTTTAAGAAAAATATATTTTTTAAATTTGATTTACTGCTATTGGTAAAATAATACTATGCACATATTGAAATACAAATAATATAGATAATTAGTTGTGATCTCTAAAAGATTTAATATGGTAGGCGTCCATGATAAGTACCAAGAGACATATTGACGTTGCAAATAGGATACCTAGTTGCTTCTACTAGAGTTATCGATTGTGATAAAGTATTAACACAGATTTTATTTAACGTGATATACTCTCTTGTTGTCTCTTATTGTTATGGAATCTGAAAGTGACACTGCAGTAGGTTATTAAGGCGGTTTTGATATATTACAAAGAACAGCCGTTGAACGCAGCAAATGTTGGGAACGTCAGTAAAGCTCGCTAAACATTTTATATTACGCCGCATTGTTACTCTCTCACTCTCTCTCTTAATTTACTATCTATATATATTCTACTTAATATACTAATATACTATGAAAGTAATTTTCCCTACATACCCCCACCCCCACTGTCCCATCTCTTTAATCGAAGACCTTATTTAACCTATTTATTAAGCGTGGTCAGTTGCAACTTCAACATGCCACGTCATACGACAGATTATGTCACGGTGTTGTCGTGTGAAAACTAAGCTTTTAGACATAATATTAGTAACATTGACTTATGTAGGTATTCAGTATTGTTTATAAAATATGTTATATGCCTTGTTTTATGAAATAAACTCATTTTCTTTCTTTAAAATAATTTTAATGCGTACAGGTTGAAAAGTCAACTCAACATTTACTATTATACAAACAATAACTGCTGATAGGATCTGGAGGTTTCTCGAAACCATAAGTCTGATCAGTGAACTATAAAGCAAGAGTGCGCTGCAAAAGACCAGAAATAGTCGAGGTAGCACTAGGCACTTGAAACAATAATAAATAACTCAAAATTTGACAAATTACGTTTTTTAGGCTATATGATGTGTGAGTATGCTTTTTCTTTTGCTAAATAACGGGTATCAATACACTTTTTTTACTTCAATAATAGTAATGTACTAAATAGTATAATAGTATATAATACTATTTAGTACATTTTCGTCTAAGGTCGTATAACTTTAACTATTACATCGTTAGCATTAACATAGACCGGTTCACACTTTTGGCATAAAAAAGTTATGTGATTAAATATTTCTCCATAAAAAAGTTTCCCGTGAAATAGGAAGCGTGAGACTTGTCCGTATAAAAATATTGAATATTTCGTTAATTGGTAACCGTTTTGCGTGACGTGGAGCAGCAAGTTTACTTCTACAGTATAAGTCCGAGAGTTCATGATGACTATAAAACCGTCAAATTGTTCGTGTGTTTTTTGTCCTTATTTATAGCTTTAGTACTTGCCAAGGTCGCTTGTTAACTTATAAAAAAAGGGCTGCACTATATATATTTAAAGTTACTTATACTTGAGCCAAATTGGACAAGGAATCTTTGTAAACAAACTATTGTCATCATATTTAGGGGTTTCGCAATGAGAATACTGAAATATTGTTATTTTATCTCTATTTTCTAGTGATACATTACGATTTTACTGTCATTGCGTTTGCTGAGACTGAATCTAACCACTAAATACGTAAAAAAAAAAACTTAAAACAAGAATTTAAATATTTGAAAAACTATACGTCTTATACAGCCCCGTAACTCTTAATTTCATAGATCAGAACAACATAGATAACCAAATTGTTGCTGATCTGATGGTTATAATCGCCAAAGTAAAGAAGCTATGCAATAACATTAGGTACATACATAGCCTAGCATAAACGGTATAGCTGTTAATTTTTTGCCGTATAATGAATGGAATTGTAACCGTGTTTAAGATAATAAGGTATATAAACGTTTCATTACACACAGATCATTTATACAAAAAAAGTTGCAAAAAAAAACCGGGCCCGCAGAGGTAGATTTCGTGTTTTTTTAATTTTTATCTCCAAAAATAGAAGTCGCATTAAAAACTTTAAATGTCTACATTGTAGAGTAAAATAAAATTGTTGCCCTGTTGATTTGTCGTCTAAGTTTGAAAGCAATCGCGGCATAATTGCGACCTCTATCGTGCCGGTAAAATTGAGGTATATACAAATATATATATATATATATATATATATATATATATATATATATATATATATATATATATATATATATATATATAGACCGTAGACTTTTCTTCGAAAATCTACTTAAAACACTGCCAAGATTAACACGGAAGGAACAAAAGAAACAAGGATTAGAGGAATAGGTAAAAGTTTGTTGGCGCAAGGTTTAGTGAGTACGGCGGATGACGGAGAGCTTCCAACCCCAGCTCTTGCAACTTGGAGACCCTTTGCTGTGTAGTATGAGGTCGCGCGTTGTCGTGCAGGAGCAGCAGAGACGAACGCTTGACCAAAGCTGGTTGGAGATGTGCGAGCTTCTCCATCATTGTTTTCAGTTCTTCACAGTACACATCTGCAGCAATCTCTTTTGATAAGAAACTGTGATGAATGAATCACATTGGCACTAGACCAACAAACAGTGACCATCACTTTTCTAGGGATAAGTTTTCTTTTAGGGCATTGTTTAGGTGCTGAACCAGGATTCAACCAACTTGCTGACGCTTGCAATTGTCAAACAGAATCCATTTTTCGTAGCAGGTAACAATGCGGTTCAAAATTCCTTCGTTTATGTGCCTGTTGAGCAGTGCACGTCTCGACGCGTTCTTCGCGCTGGCGATCATTGAGTTCGTGGGGAACCCATTTGTCAAGCCTTACTTTGCCAATTTGACGTAAATGGACCAATATTGTTTTGACACTAACGTCGAAAGTTGCTGCTAAGATTAGAGATACATAGATAGAGTATCATCAGCCTTCACAATCGCCTTTAATTCGTCATTGTCGACCAGTTTTCGGACAACCAGAGGTTCATTTTTCAGAACGGAAGCGGGCAAACCGTTGGTTTGTAGTGTTAGCTCCGTAAACGTCGTTGATGTTGCGTGCCGCTTGTGCCGCGTTGCTGCCACGACGGTACTTATATTCCATAATTACCCGAATTTTTAAAGTATCTATGGTGACGAAAAAGATTCAAATGCGATGAAAACATAACACTAATCAATAAACAAACGACTATTTTTGAAAAAAGAAATCCATGTTTTAAAATAAAATAAATTTTAAATTAGAGTTCTTAGCCAAAAAAAAATATATATTTTGATTTGTAATAGCCAGTACTGCAGAACGGCAATTTCATAGGTAATTATAACAAACACACAAATAGGTACATAACAGATGTTGTCGCTACATCAAAGACTCTTATTTATTTTATTTAAAATAGCATAACATGGCAGTTACTGTTAACTAACACAGATAAATCAGTGCCTCCAAAAATATGGATACCTACCGTTTTAATTGCCTACTCTTTCCAGGCACCGACCGTTGCTTGCGAAAATGAACTTAAATGTTAGTAAGCAGGTAAGTACGATTATTATTGCCTCGCAATAGCTTGATTGATAAACCTATAATACATACTATAATACCTTAATATACTCGTATCTCCCCCACTTACAATCATAATAAAAAAAAAGTATTTACAACTACAAATGATTTTAAAAATAAATAATTTGCAAACAGGTTATTAACACTTGCCCGTCATTGGATGCTAAGAAACAATTGTCACAGTACTAGCCTCGTACGTGACGTCATTTGCTGTCGGAAAAGCCGACCAGCGTAGTGGGCGGTATTTGGAAATTTGCGCACTAAAGTTAGGGATGTAGCAGCGCTACAAACTTCTTATCGATGTGACTTGGATAATATCTTAAACAATATGTGCATAAATACTGTTTTATTGCTGTATGAATGTTGACACTGATGTTTGCATTGACAAACAACTTAACTTTAGAAGCTGACCTGAAATCATTGAACTTTACCATATAGCCTGAAGAGAGTTCACAAAAAAAATACCCTCCAGACAGGTCGGTTTCGCAATTTACCTTTAAAAAAAGAAATTAAAACTTCACATGTTTAATATCTGTACCTGTGTATTTAGAATATAAACCTACTAATGTCCATTTTTCTTTACCAACTGAAAGATCTATTAATTGATATAGACAACTTGTAATGAATATGTTCCATATGTTTAGTACCGCAAGTAGTGATTAGATAACTACAAGTACTATTTTTTGCAGTCGTAGAATAACTACTACTTGTTCAACGTTCGCCTATCATGTGACGCTTACCGACCACATTATCCACGCATCGCCTTACACAATTACGTCGAAGGCCGTCCGCACACGACGCTAGTGAGTTATACACTGGTTATCGTCCCTTTGGCTCGTCTGCTGCTCACGCGACGTGCTATACCTATTATAAGACCTGTCTACCTGCTCATATCTTTGTCAATGAGACAGTGAAAAGTAGAACATAGGTGTCCGAATGGCGTCTAACTTCTCCCTATAAATAATATTTGTAACCGGTCACTATAATAATGTATGTACATATATTATGTACTAGCAACCCGCCCCGACTACGACATACGGCTACGGGTAGCAGAACCTACATTTTTTCGTTATTCTGTGTCAATCTTAGAATATAGACATATATTGTAATACATCTTTTTAAGAGGAACAATTCCGTAATGCATTGTTATCATACAACTGTATTGGCGCACGCCAGTAAAGCTCCACCCAGTCTGCATGATTTTTTCCGACATCTTCAACAATCACCGTCATATTACAGCAAATTTATACAAAACCCTAATAAATGGAACACCTAAACCTTCCTAACGAATCACTATATCCATTGGTAAAAAACCGTACGGAAATGCGTTTGGAACTTTTGGAGTTTATCGCGTTCAGACAGAGAGACAGACAGAGCGGGAGACTTTATTTTGCAATATGTAGTGATCACAATAGTTACATAATGACGCTGAAGTCTGGTAGAGATCGCTTTTAGCGATAAGACCGCCCATTGTACCTAACACTAACATTAGTATTAAGATCATTTGTAGTTCTATGTATAATGTGTACAACAAAGCATATTCTATTCTTCTGAAGAGTTTGTTTTTTTCGCTACAGCGAGTTAAACCAAAAAAACCAAACTTATTACTCTGGACCTATCAATCGCATTTGTAAAATTCTTTTGGTATTTGGTAAGTAAAGGCTATTTAAACGTCACACCACTACTACAACACTTAGATCAGAGCAGTGACCGTAAACCCGGGTGATACTGAGGGGAGCGGCTAATCAATACAAATGAATGAAATTGAAGTTTTTTTAAGCTCATACCATCATTATTTGCTAGATACCTATGCCTAAAAATCAGTTTTTACTACTTTTATTTTGGAAAAAGAATTAAGCCGCGCGGGAACTGCTAGTAACAAATAAAATTATAATGTCCTAGTTGTCTTAAGTATCAGCCACAAATCCTCACTCCATGTGTGGTTTGCATGTATCCGTACATTTTGTAATAATTTGGACGTGAATCCACCATACAAACCGCTAACCAAATCATGAGTTATATTTTATGATAACACAAGAAGCAAGCCTAATTAAAATAAAAGACTTTTATACAAAACAAAAATCTGCCAAATTTATTTACAGGTTTCGGCAGTTGTACTCGCAGCAATATGCAAGTCAAATTTCAGCAACACGTGTTTTTTATATTGACATCGTCTGTATAATAGTATTCGATTAGGTATTATCTTTAAAGAAAATCCCCGTGTTTTATACGAGTCTCATTGAATCGTAAATATCTCGACAATTAAGTCATTTTTAAGAATAAGTGAAAAACGTGTGTTTATAATATCTGTGTGTGCTCTTGAAGGTAACTTTAAGCGTTTGTTAACCCGTAGACACATTTCAATTCAATTCTTTATTATGCATTCGAAAATGTTTACATTTGCCGATCAGAATGTAAATAGCGGCCTTGCAATCAATACAGTCAAACTCATTAGACTTAGCGCGTTGCCCGTCACAATCTATTTTTAATCATTTACGATACCCCGTTGTCATAAAAATATTACTGAGTCTTTCACAATGCTGGCGAACGCATAGTGTTAGTGAATACCATGTTTTTACTGGAATTTATAGACATTATAACGAGGTGCTGCATAAACAACTATAAATGGTGCAGAATTCGTGAAAATGGCTATATACAAGCTCCGCTTAGGTACCTATGTATTGTTTGTGAACACGGGCGTTAAAGTATTGTGTCATTCAAACAACCAAATATTGCACAAGACCTATTCATAACTGATGTAACAAGATTGTCCAAGAGTTAGGGAGTTAAGGGCGTGCTTTGTAGAAATGTGATATTTATTACATGTCTGTACAAAGGATATCGTCACTTACAATATTTAGCGTCTAAAACGCAAAGTAAGTCAAAATATTCATTGTACTGGTTGTGCAACATTGACGACGACTATATATTCTAATGTCACTCATTCGGCGTGTTCACAAAACGCATAATTTAAATGTCTGCCAATAATAGCTATTGTGTATAAAAGACAACTAATCATTCAACAGGCATACTGTGCTGTTGTTGATATTACACAGTGCCTTGTAATTTGTGACAAGTTATCGTCGAGCTTGCGTGTTTGTATCATTTATCATTTCCTTCTAATTTTGAGTATGGTAATGATTATTTGCGATAATGTCCTAGGATATATATCCTAGGACATTTATGGGTAAGGAGGTAGGGCACAGCACATTTCTATAAGGACTTTACTTCAGGACCACGGTTGTGTTTCTGCTTCTGATTAGATCTTCACGTGCTCAATGACCACTATTGATTTGTGGTTTCGCATGTTATATCTCTATTTCCCCAACTTATAAAATGACACATACGTAAAATGATAATGATACCTCAGCATAGCGATCGATCTTAAATTTATTTAGGGTTGTTGCGACTCATTGGCTGCTTATAAATTTAATGACCGATTCGCACACGCACATACCTACAAATCTTTTACTCGCGTATTTGTCGTATGGTATATTATTACGTGTCGTAATAAAACATTTCATTAGACCTTTAGCGTAAATGTTAATAAAAAAGCACATATCAAACAAAATGAAATACTTAACCTTATCTTATTACTACTTACTATAAACTAATAGTTAATTGAATTCTGATCATTTTAACCATATTGGCGTTCAATGTGGGTTAATCAGAAACTACAATTACCCAGAATAAAATAGGATTTGCATGTGTTTCTTATCGCTCAGGTGGATGTCATACATATCAATGTTTACTTTTTCTTATTGTCTACGAAGTCAACGCAATCAAAAGATACAGCCCTTAAGGCTGTATCTTTTGATTGCGTTGACTTAGAAGCTTGATTTTTTATAGACGTAAGTAGAGCCTTATGGATCTACTTACGTCGAAGGCCGTTCAAATACTTATGTATTTGATGGTAATTTCAACTTTACGCGTTTACGGGTGCCTGGTGTTTTCCTTTACTTGTGCTGTGAGACCTTGTTCCTTATCAAATTTCATGATTCTAGGTCAATGGGAAGTACCCTATAATAGGTTTTGATTTAGATAATATGTTCAGATTTGGTCAAATATAAAGCTTAAGTGGCCATATCTTTTGATTGCGTTGACTTAGAAGCTTGATATTTTTACAGCTTCAGGGGACCGCAGACTTATGTATTTGGTATTCATTTTAACTTGATGCGTCCACGGGTTCCTGAAAAAAAGTTGCAAAAAAAAAGAAAAGTGTTTAATAATGAAGAAGAATCACACATATATTATGGAGATTACAAAATGGCGAGTCAAATAGTGAAATTGCAAAGAAATGTCCAGTCTCACACTCTTCTTCTTGTTATCTTTTTTTGACATTTCATTTGAAAAGAAGTTCATAGTTCAAGATCATCATAAGCTTACCTATACCCATACTACATACATATTTAAAAATTCTAAACATACATTTAGACAATTAATATGACTACTTTTGCTTGTAACAACTATCGGACATAGCGTCCGAAGTTATATGGTCCCTTCAATGTATTTATATCCGGTTTCGAATGTGACCGATTCCGGTAACCAATGAACTATTTGTAACATTTGATGTCAAGCACCTCACGCTTTTCTACAATCAAGAATTGTGTCTACTTTTTATTTCAGTTTGCTAATAAAGCGTGTTTGTTTGGTTATTTAAACTATAATTAATAGCTAGCTCATTTGTTTTATTTATTGCGATTCGAATCACGTGGTTGCCTTTACACATGACTCGAATCGCAATAAATAAAACAATTTTATTGTCAGATTTTTTTTTTCAGTAGAGTTTGATTGTAATTTTGTGCCTCAAAAGAATCTACTCGGTTCGACATTAATAACTATTTAACCTAAACAGGTTGCCCTTTTAGAATTGATTCTTATTTCTAGAAAAATGCTTAGTTTTAGGGTTAGGTTAATATCAAGAATTTAGAATTTAAGTAATTACTATCAAGCATAAAATCAATGAGCTGCAGCGATAAAATCTATTTTCTGAAATAATATGATACCTGTTTTTTTTTTCTTTCGTTTAAAGTACTAAGTCGTGTTCAGTATAATAATTAATAATTGAATATTTCTGTAGCTTTTCTGATAGACTGTTTCTCTTTGAACTGAGGCTTCTACGTATATATGAGTATCTATCTACGTTTTACATAGCACTGACGCACGAAAACTGGCTTATTCGATTTACTTGATAAATTGCGGAAATCAAATCATTGATATTCCCTGCGAGAAGCTATATACCTAACGCGATTTAAGATGTCTCCGTACAAATTGAGCAAAGTAACAAAATATTTTAGTACCTTGAGCCGTTTCAAACCTAAATCTTAACAAGTTTTATTTTTACATCTAATGGAAATGCATTACCATGTAGATACGTACAGATAAAGAATTCCAAAAACTGTTATGTTACATTTGCTATCAGTATAGTCAAAATAGATGTAGAAATCACCAACCCATGAATTGTAAACGCCACATAAAGAGCATTGCTTAGAAGCTGTATCATCCTCGGATAACGGATTATTCACATCAAGGGTACTCACACTACTCAACAGGACTTTTCATTGTAACATAACAAAAAGTGCTAGGAATAGCTCGGAATGCAAAAATTGCGCAGTTCGAAGAATGAAATGTGCAGTTTCATGTGTTGCTGTTTATCATAACAACATTTACCACCTTTCCGATAACTTTTTTTATCATTGCAATACATTCTTCGATTCTGCAATTAAGATTTTTTTATAAAATACTAGCTACCACGCGTTGCTGTGGCTAGAGAATTTGCTATAAAAAGAACTAAAAAAAAACTGCACACAAATCAGTTCATTAGTTTGGGAGATCGTGAACAAACAATGTCACACGAAATTTTTATATATATAGATTAAGTTTTACAATAGATTAGACAAACCATCAGAGACAACTAAATCTACCAATATATTTTTGTTACCACAAAAAAAAAAAACGGAAACAGTTAAATGCAAGCCTTCGTTTTTAAATCCCGGACAGAATGTTCTGTAACTTGTGTTAATTGTAATTTCGCTCCAGGTACACCATCTGCCGTTGCTGACAATATCAAAACATTTGTACGCCCCACTAGTGCTACCTCTGGGGGATTTTTTTTATCTTTCAAAGGAAAAGTTTAATATTAACACCGAGGAGTAGTTACTGAGTGCAATGTAGGGCGACAGACTTTATTATCGTATCTTGTGATTATATAATAAAACAAGAAATTATGTATAGGTAGTTAGGCGTTTGACATCACGACTGGTTAGGAACGTGTTGTCAATAGGTCAAGTGCTTTTATCATTGGATTCGTTTAGAAACTCGAACAGGTGTCAATTACCCACAATCCTTCTTCAATTTAATATAATAATATGCTGATTACGACAGCGCTGTATACGTCCCAGTATTTTTCCCCTTTAGTTCAGATGACTTAATGACTACTACTGAACTACTACCTACTTTATAGTGGGTCTTATGCTAACTTCCTTTAAGTTAGCTATGTGTAATATATTCCAGAATACTTTAACTTGCGTAATTTCATTGTTCAGTTCAGTTGACTAAGATTATTGTTTTTTTTTTCAGAGGTTTAATGAAAAATTGTGCCTAGCTGACATAATTTAATAAAATGATTATTTAATAAAAACGTACTTTGTAAAATTAAATTAATAATGTGCCAATAGTGTACGATGTGTGAAAAACGGTGGTTCAATACTCTTTAGACATCAAATGCAGGCTAGACATAGCACACACAAATCAAATCAATCACTTGTTTTTATTTATTTCAGTCAGTTTCAATATTAAAACTGATCACTCGAATGTTATTTTCTAACATTATAATAATTGGTGTTTCAGGTGACGCGCTGCGAAGCGGTAGTTAAAGCGGCTCTGCCGCTTTAAATGGACAAACGCAAGATGCTGCCAAAGAGAGCGCGTATGGATAGCATGCGGGGTCCCATCTCCAATGGACCCCTGCAGTCGAGGTGAATAAACTCTGTTACTATTAAACCATAATGACCTGTCGCTACCAGCCGTATGGGTCATAGACAGATTATATTACCATTAAGTACCTCGTTGTTTTGCTTCTTTAATGTATTCGTCGACTTAAATCAGTATTTACTTACATTACAAACGAGCGATGATGTAAATGTGCGTAAATTAATTGGTATGGCGGCCGTGTAAAGCTACTCAACGTAATCAAATCAAATAATTATACATGAAGTTACCGGCTCAATTTAATCCCAGTCTACAATCAGAAACTCAAACAGTTTAGTTAAGATCGAATATACTGTGAGGACTAATTCGTAGGCGTTCCGCGCGAACGCGGACGGCAACTCGAACAAAGCGACGTCCGCCACCTATATTGGGCTCACTCCACTTATTCTTTTCTCGCGCTAATCCTATTTGGTTTCCATCAAAACTTGCCTGAAGGGTTTTGGCCCCGCTACCCCCACACCGCCCGCGCCTCTTTGTTTGCCACCAAAATCTGTTTTCGTGTCTGCCCCCGGAAAAGTTTGTTGGAATTCTGAAAACTCCCTCCCTCCGCCCGGAATTACTTTCCCGTTTCGCCGCCTGAAACTTTCCCCGGCAATAATAATAATTCCGCTCCGCTATGACGAAAGTTTAAATTATTAGTTTAATCGTACTGGCGTGCTTTAATTATTCGCGTGGCTTGGGGCGGGGGACACTCCGGGCCACGTCCTCTAGTGATTAGCTAACTTGTCCCCCAATCTCCGATAGTTTCCAATATTTGTTGGTTTGCTTGCAAATTTAATTTGTCAATTAATTTCGGCTTGTCTGTTACTATAGCTAATTACTTGCTACCAACTGGTGATTGCGTGCAATCTGCAAATCATATTTAGGTTAGACATTTAGTTAGTAACGCTCGACTGGTTTAGCAATATGATAATATTCAAACGCTATTAATTTAATGAATTTAATATCACTTGGATTACCAATCTTAGTAAGTATATAATTTTATTGTTCATATATTATTTTCATTTGTTATTTATATTTCAAGTTCGAACGGTTGTTTCTCGGCGATATTTAAAATATTCTAATTTAAGAATAGTAATGGGGGATAGATTAATTTCGCCTGACATGAACCTCTGAAGATGTTGGTCTTAAGGCTCTTAGCAATTAACCCATCTGCCGAAATGACAATTGGCGCGATTGCAGAATCCACATCCACATGTCGACAAGCTCGTGGGCTAAGTTCAATTTTATTTCTTTTTCGGCCTTTAAGAGATTGCCATCATGGGGAATGGTAATGTGAACAGTCATTGCTCGGCGCTCTAATCAGTCTATCAGTGATGATAGATTGATTCCAATACAATTTTGCACGACGATTTATAAGAACTGTGTCGGGCACATACATGTAGGAGGTACGGTAACTCCATAGCCACGAGGTTATATTTAAGAGCAAGTTGCTGATGGAGTAACCTGGCCACTTGTATTCGCAAGTAGGTACTCGCTTGTTGACAAGATGAGAACAACCGGAAATTATATGCCTGAGGGTTTCTCTGGGACGTTGACGTACCCTACAAATGTCAATTGTGCCGTCCTTCAGGATATGCCTCCGATAGTTATTCGCCATAGCAACTCCATTTGTAATTAAACAGATAAGTTTTAGGTCGGTTTCCCCAAGAGGTCACCGAACCGTAGCCAAGCCAAATATGATAATAAATCTACTTCAGGCCCATTTAAGGTCCGATAAAAACTTCCATGCAACTCTGCTCTTCCATGTCTCCTTACGATCAGTAATATAAATACTGCAGTTTAACGCCAGTTCTCTTTAGCTAGAGCAAGCGGAGTGAGTCCGTTGTCAACTGCCACCAAATCCTGCCACACACTTCCACGTAATTTTAAATTATGTTATTATTACTTTTATACTTATAAATGTCCTCTATTACGTGTAACTTTGTTCGCTTAGTTGATTGATGGTGAAAACCACATGAAAATCCGTTGAGTAGTTTTTGATATTACGGCGAACAGACAGACAGACGCGGCAGAGGACTTTGTTTATAAAATGTAGTGTTGTAAGCATATGTATTCAAGTAAACTTCGGGTTTTTAAGGATGTTGTACTGATACAAGAAAGCGTTTTTGTTAGGAGAAGACATACATTTGATCAGCAAGAATAGAAACTTTCTTTGTGTTTATTTAACGCAAGACACTGTGACCGATAGATCGTTATGCTTTTGCTAGAAACCGTCAAACTAAGTCATTTAGTGTAATTTACTGTAGCAATCCTGATTACTATGGCCTCTTTGTGCATTGTCATTAAAATGTGGGACATTAACAATAATGTAGGTACTTCTTACATTCCAAACTAGCTGTTGCACGCGTTGTAATCTAGTATAGATTGATTTTTGTTTGATATACTTAAAGCTTATTGAAAAAGTTTATTTTATAATTACTACAACTTTTTTCAAATAGATCTTCAGTTTGAGGTGGCACGGGATTGAGTTACGTTAACTGACAATGGCCCGAAATAATAACGTCGCTGCGTAGGACGAAAGAAAAAGACTACTGATTTGGAAAGCAAAATACCTACATGTGGAGCTTTTTATCCAAAACATAAACATTGTACATGATCATAGTATATTCGCAATAATCTTAGACATAGAGATATGTTTGAAATTAAATGCGAATAATAAATTAATTGTCTGACTCCTTACTGATATGCCAATTAACCAATTACAGAGTACTGTATGGTACCTACTGTAAAGTGAGTGGATTGAGCATAATAGTACCATTTTGCTCAATCTCCCCTAAAAAAACTTACCGTGACGTGTTACCAGTTTCATTACCACTCAT
The DNA here is from genome assembly GCA_949752705.1 of Callimorpha dominula. Lineage (NCBI taxonomy): Eukaryota > Metazoa > Arthropoda > Insecta > Lepidoptera > Erebidae > Callimorpha > Callimorpha dominula. The sequence continues at coordinate 13,538,796 of OX457013.1, read as the reverse complement.
GAATAATCTCACGAGCACGTAGTTGACATAATAAAGTCATTATCGCTTATTGATAAGGTACTAAATATGCCGCGTTACGCGCATTTTGTCGTCTTACGTTTACACGTAACGAAAATTTACGTCACTCAAAGTATTTTATACCTTTATTTATTACCATTTATTATAATATACACTACATATATAGTGAATGTGCGTCTAGACGAGGCTGTGTGCGCCCTTTCTATTTCGCCTAGTGACACGTTACGTAGTACCGCAAATTCTTATATGTACTGATACTTTTGAAACATACGCCTGTGTGAACGTATGTAGTTGTAGTTTGATAACATTATCGTTAGAACGATAAGTTTCAAAATTCGTCCTTTGAAATTAGACTGATCATGTAGGAGTCATTTATTTTTTATTTTATTTTCTCATACAGACGATAAGGACATTATTGCAATAGGCACGACCAGCAGGCTTACTTGTACCTATGTGCATTTTGCAAGCCTAAAATTAAACAACAGGCAGCTTCGAGTTACTGCAACTTGAAGCTAACTACAAAAATCGTCTCGAAAGTTTCAGAAGAAGGGATATCAAATACGGGAAACCAATAATATGTATTTTTGAATTGTCAGGAGTAGGAGTCAGTCAGACTAAGTCAGTCGGGAAGCTAGTTGCCTGTTCCAATACGTAGATCCTATGGAGAAGAACAGGCAAGAAACCCCAAAGAAACTCTTTTTCAAAATGTTTTTTACCAATTTCTGGTTACATACATTGCTTATAAGCGTAAATGAAAGGTGAGCACAATGTAGCATACCTATTATTCTAAAATGTAAATAGACGCGCTAATTACTACTATACATATTTAAGTAATAGCAGTCCGGAGATGACCAGCCCCGACCAACGGCACCCATTCACGAGCATAACGCACACGCCAGCCATCGTACAGATCAACTATATTGAAGGGAGCCGAACGACCCGACACATACGCCATCATTGGCAGGACTTCTAGGCGAGCATGACATACTCAGAACTGCCAAGCAACATAGGAAATTTAACTAAATAAGTGACGAGAATCACGATACCCGAGCTTCACTTCTCTTTATTGCCCATTAGGGAATCTACTCTGCCGGGGAACTATCAAAACATACAGTAGAGTAGTAAATATTGCTGGTCCATTATTATTTAAATATAGAAATTATAATCATAATGACTAAAACTGTTAGCAGTAGCACTACTAGTTAATAAATTTTGTCGTATTTAAAAAATAATTAAAACATGTATCTTTCATTAATATCTTGCCTTTGATTTTAATATGTTCACATCGCAAGATTAAAATGATTTATTGCGTATATCCGTAAATAATATTATTTAACATATTTGCAGGCCCCTGGTGGCGTTACTGGACGGACGGGACTGCACCGTCGAGATGCCGATACTGAAGGACGTGGCGACAGTGGCGTTCTGCGACGCACAGTCCACGTCGGAGATACATGAGAAAGTGCTCAACGAGGCCGTGGGCGCCCTCATGTGGCACACCATCATACTCACCAAGGAAGACCTGGAGAAGTTCAAGGCGTTACGGATCATTGTCCGCATAGGCTCCGGCGTCGATAACATTGATGTTAAAGCCGCCGGTGAACTAGGTCAGTTCCTACTTTAGTGGTTATTGTAGCTAACCGACATCGACACAATTTCCTAGTGACACAACTTTTGCTTATTCATAATATACACAACATTTTAAATGAAGATATATTCAGTTTTATACACAACAAATTAAAAGTATTTTGAACGTAGCCCTTCCTATGCCTGCTACCACAACTCTCTGTTAAGAACTGTATCCGAAGTCTCCTATTAGGCTTCTGTTGTTGTTTTTTTTCTACTGCTGAGTCGAGTTACAATATCTTTTAAACGAAAAATGTTGGCAGTGTTTACATAACAACTTATCATCTAGCTTTATTTGCTAATATTGTTTTTTGTTTCAGGCATAGCAGTATGTAATGTGCCAGGATACGGCGTGGAGGAGGTAGCCGACACGACAATGTGTCTCATATTGAATTTATATCGGCGGACGTATTGGCTCGCCAACATGGTGCGGGAAGGGAAAAAGTTTACAGGTAAACCACTATCAAAAGTACTCCATATAGCTGTTAGGAATATTAAATAAATATTTTCAACTTAACTAACTGACACGCGGGAACAGTGCTTTTTTTAAGGGATAAAAGGACCCTATGTCGTTTTCTGTACCACTGACAAATTGTGCGAGACAAGTGCAAATTTTTTTGATGATCTGTTGAAAAGGCGATTGTAGAGTTAACAAACAAACTCGCTTTCGCGTTTACAATATTAGTTTGGATTAGGATATTAGCTGTTAATTCGTTTATTTCGACATATGTCAACAATATGTCAACAATATAAAAACAAGAAACGTGCCAGTAATTCGTGCACTGCAGACATTCGACAAACTGTATTAATCAATGTGTGTGTGTGTGTGGTCAGGTCCGGAGCAGGTGCGCGAGGCGGCGACGGGCTGCGCGCGCATCCGCGGCGACACGCTGGGCATCGTGGGGCTCGGCCGCATCGGCTCGGCCGTGGCGCTGCGGGCCAAGGCCTTCGGCTTCAACGTCATCTTCTACGACCCTTACCTGCCCGACGGCATCGAGAAGTCGCTCGGCCTCACCAGGGTCTACACGCTTCAGGTCAGTCATGATGGGTGAACATGTAGACATGACAGATGACAGAAAGTAAAAGACGATTAAATCATTCCACAGTGTAAAACCTGGCCGAGAATACGTAAAAAATAACGGTTGAAATTATTATTTAAATATCATTTTAAACGTTTATCCATCAATAAATTATTATTCTCTTTATTATTTAAATGTACATATAAATTGCATTTCTAAATACATTCAGATTATATAAGTAAAAAAATTTAAAACATCAAAAATATCCCAGTGTGTATAAATAGTATCCCACCGATATCGGGTATGGGGACCAAGCTGTGGTTAGGGTTCTAGAGACAGAAACCTCCTCACTATGCTTGCCGTATCGAGGAGGTCTGCCTTCTGCATCAGGCTCTTAATCCAGCTAACTAACGTGAGCCACTGAAGGTGTTGGTCGAGGCTCTTAGCAATTTACCTCATCTTATCCTCATCCTCCGCGCCTTTTCAAAACTAATTTTGGGGTCGACTTTCAATCTAACTACGATACGGCCGAACTTTGATATTTTACGTGAAGCGACTGTCATCAGACCTCCACAACCCAAGTACTAGGCGATATCGAAGTTCTGTAGTTAGACCAGGTTGTCGGACTTTTTAGGGCTCCAACTACTCGTAACGAATGCCACAGATGTTTGTATGGCACCCGGGACCGACGGTTAACGTGCTCTCCGAAGCACGGAGGGGTCTCAATGTGTTAAGAATGGTCACCCATCCTAGACTGACCTGGTTAGCAATACTGAACTTTGTAATGTGTTAACCTACTCGGTTACCACTTAGCCACGAGCCCCTCTTAGCTCTTAGCTATGGACATATATTAGCTCAATTTACCTATGGACCGATTACTGGGGGGTATGGGACGATGACATGCCCGACAAATGTCTATTGTGCCGTCCTTCAGGATATACCTCCGATAGTTATTCGTCGTCGTCGTGTGTAATTGCACAGACAAAACCTTCAGTGTCTCCGAAAAGGTTAGTGAACCGTAGCCAGGACACAGATGCTAATAAATAACAAAGTCCATGAAATCCATTCTTACGATCTGTAATATTGAATACTGCTGGTTTGCGCCAATTCTCTTTTGCTTAGAGCACGCGGAGTGAGTCCGTTGTCAACTGCCACCACATCCCGATGCTCAGCCTCGTTAACGTAGAGGAAGTAATCTCTAAGGTTGCATACCTCGCGCTTATGGAGGGTGTTGGCATTTTAAAATCCAAGACCCCACATTTCCGCGTGATATACAATCTCATGACCGATGAATGTGAATATGGTGTATTCCGTTCGCGGTAAGCAGTGTACGGACTCTTCTATCCAAGGCATCTAGTTCAGTCTGAGTCCATCAATAAGCCAAAGGAGTAGTTTAGGACAGGTATGATTCAATCATTATAGGCCCGGCCCGCACCTTATTATCACCTGACAAAAGACTTTTTCAGGCGGCTAAAGATGCATTCCTTTAACGATTGCTTCATAGTCAATTCATTTACACCTAACGCCTGTGACATACCTAGATACTTAAGGGTCGGCAACGCGCATGCAAGTCCTCAGGAATTGCAGGCGTTCATAGGCTAAGGTAACCGCTTACCATCAGGCGGGCCGTATGCTTGTTTACCACCGACGTAGTATAAAAAATACTTGAAAGTTTCATTGGCGGAAAGACATCTAAGGTGTGTGGAACCTGAGAGTTCCATCCCCTCAGATTCCACAATCGTGCCTCTTTTTACATGCATGACTACACATTTATCCACATCAAATCCCATCCTGATACATTTACTAAAGGTTTCAGTTACCTCTAGTAATCTTATCAATTGGAAATTGTTGCAGGCAAAAAGTTTTAAATGCTCACGGGCCTCACTTTTACATCCATTCTGAGAGTATCCACTCTCAGAATAGACGTTAGTAATTTATAAAGTGTAGACAAACACGTTATAGGTCTGTAGTTTTGAGCAGGTGAGTTACGCCTGTGGTCATAAAAGTCGGAATCGAACCTGATTCTAAGCATGATTGCACTTGAGATGCCAATGTGAGCTACTTTATAAGGTATATCAGTTTTGCTATTATTATTATTTTGGTTGGACATAATTTTATATCGACGGGTCTGAGTGAATTGACTCAAGCGCCATTTTGATAAGTTTATAGGAGAGCAATTTTTAGTAAAATATTTAAAAAAAAAAAATCACTGTCTGTCTGTTGTGTATTGTCGGTTAAGTCAAAACGTCTTATTTTCTGATCAAGGGAAAGCGATTCAACAAAAAAGTCGTCAGATTTTCATGAAACCCGGACCAAAAGGCGCAGAACAAATCGCTGATTGCAATGATGTAAATAACTCAATACCGTCCAATGTGGCGCTTGAATCAATTCGCCTCAGACCCCTCGATATATTTCTAACTACTTTTTCAATCTGTTGTCCTATTAAAAAAGGCCAATCAATTTTCAGCAGATGACTTTGCTCAATCAGACGACGTTGATGTTGACCATTCTGCAGATTAAATCTTCAAAATTAGGATTACTATAATGTTTTTCTCTATACATGTTAATAAATATTTGATACTATAATATAATGGGGTGAAGTATAACTATACTGAAATAATGTTTGTATGCTTTCCAGGACCTCCTATTCCAGAGTGATTGTGTCTCATTGCACTGCAGCTTAAACGAACACAACCACCACCTCATCAATGAGTTCACTATCAAACAGATGCGTCCAGGTAAAAATACATAATTTAATTTGTTATGTAATAAAACTATCAACATCTATCATGCACTGCATAGATGAAATATATCGATCAAAACAAAAGCGTACTAAACTGTAATTCAATACAGAGCAGTGAACTTCATTACATTTACATATTCATTATATTTACAGTATACAAAATTTTAACTAAGATTTTTTAATATTTTCCTCACCTTATTTTTCAATATTGTTGTTAGAAGGAATAATGAATAGTGGCGTGTATATAAATATATATCTGAGAACGAGGCTGTGACGTTGCAGGCGCGTTCCTGGTGAACACGGCGCGCGGCGGGCTGGTGGACGACGAGGGGCTGGCGGCCGCGCTCAAGCAGGGCCGCATCCGCGCCGCCGCGCTCGACGTGCACGAGAACGAGCCCTTCAACGTGTTCCAGGTATTCCACTGTCAAGCTCACTGTCTGTTCGCAATAACACTCAAAAAATTTAATGTCAGTACGATAAGCGCAACTAAACACTTGATTATTTAACACAAATAACAAAAAAAATTATACACAAATAACAAACGCGTAGGATCTTATCACAGAAAACTTCGCTTCTATTGGGCAATCAACACGTGTTCACGGCACACGCCAGTCGCCGGCCACACCCACTTTCGTTCTTGTCGCGACTTGCATTACATCTGGATCCGCATTGATTATTGCGGATGCAGATGTTAAAATCGATGCGGAAGTTCCTCGATTGCGGATGCCAATATCCGCAACATCCCTGGTTTAAAGTTAGATTACTAATGTACAAACTGTATATATTCTTTCAAATTGTTATTTAATTTGTCAAACATGACAAAAAATTGTTTTTAAATACCCAATCGAATAATATACTTAAAATATTTCGCCCAAAAACTTTGGCGGTATTAGAACTTAAGCGACGATATGTAATGAAATATGTAGTATAATAACTTGGCAAGTGTGGGAACCTTATATCAAAAGACACAAGTAATTAGCCCGAGGCTGCGGTTTGGAATTTATAAACTTACAAAGCTTTGTTTAGAATTTTTTAAGACAAATAATTTCACAATAAAGAATAATAAAGATTAATAATGTAAGAATTTTACCAGCTTTGACTAACTTCTTAAGATCTCCAACAAAGTTGTTACATCGAATGTAATTGAAATTCATATAACATATGACATTATAATTTTAAAGAGTCTCTCTCATTTCAAAATTTTGGGTATGTATATTAAATTATTGTCAAGCTCTCCTTTGATTTTATCCAAATTCAAAATTTTATTTTATTTGATGTCATGTTTCCCTACTTTTTACTTGTTATTTATAAATAATCCTGTAATATGAACGAATTTCAGAATCTTACTTCTTCCTTCCTTGTGTACTTCTTGCGCCCATTTATAATAACACTTGTATTGGTTGGTTTACTTTTATTACGTTTGTAGGTTTTTTAATGGTCGACGAAAGTAGTCAGTAGTTAACGTCGAACGTTAGTCACGTTTCGTTATCGAACGTTGTGTGTGCAGGGCCCGCTGAAGGAGGCGCCGAACGTGCTGTGCACGCCGCACGCCGCCTTCTACTCGGACGCGTCGGCGCAGGAGCTGCGCGAGATGGCCGCGTCGGAGATCCGGCGCGCCATCGTGGGCCGCATCCCCGACTGCCTGCGCAACTGCGTCAACAAGGACTACTTCCTGCAGGGCTCGGCGCCGCTGGGCACGCCCGCGCCGCTGTCCACGCCGGCGCCGGCGCCCTACGCCGAGACGCTCAACGGCGGCTACTACGCGGCGCAGGCGGCGCACTCCACCACGGCGCACGCGCACGACGCGCCCGCGCTGCAGCCGCCGCCGCCCGCGCCCGCGCCGCCGCAGCCGCCCATCAGCCTGCCGCTGGCCAGCGCCGACCCCACCAACCACCAGCTCGGCAAGCAGGAGACCAGCGACGTGCACTAGCCACAGACCACATACAAACAAACAATAGTTTTATTGATTCCATCGCAATTATGTCATAAGTACCTATCGAGTAAGCCGACGAGTGATATGTAGTCGCGGCGTTTGCACGCCGACCGAAGCGCGTCGCGGAGCGGTCGCGTTCGTAGAGATTCTAGTTCAATATTTTTGTTTGTCGTTTTTCCCTTTGTCGCCTGACGTCAGCGCCCTGAAGCGATGGACTCGTCCCCGGCTACGTTGGCCCCGCATCGAGAGTCTGAAGACCCTCGAGTGACTAGTGAAAGAGTATCCGCGGTATAATGGCGGGCGACAAGAATCATTGTA